>WNWK01050439.1:0-12835 GCA_009830355.1 Cherax destructor | reverse complement strand
CAAAAAACCCCAAACCCTTTCTTCCAAATTTCAAAAGAAAAGTATATCTTTTTTAAAAAATTTTTTTGTTTTGAATCAGGGTTCCATGAACCAAAAGAAAAAAGGGTTATCCCTAACATTTTCCCATTCCCCCGTATATTTGCCCCTTTATCCCACATGGGGGGATTTTTGGTAAACACTTAGGCTATTTGATTGTCTATGTATACCCCAAAATTTTGCCAGAATTTTCAACCAAGACTAAGCCGGGGTTAATACAGCAAATTTTATTAAAACCTAGGATAATTTACACTTGTGCAATGGATCCCCGAAAAAAATGCCGCAAGTTCATTTAAAATGGGGTGTCTGGTTGAATCCCCTTAAGGGACCAAATCCACTTCACTGCAGGTTTGTCCAGTTTTGGCTGTATCCGGGGCCCCGTTTGTTTTTATTTTTTTCTAGGGGAAAGCAGGGGCCAGTGACTATGACCATCAAGTTTGTTACTGTCCCAAGTGCACCCCGTATACTACTGTCGTTTCCTCTATTTCCAATGAACTTATAGTTTATGGAACTTTATATTTTAAATTATACAAAAGTACAGGTGTTATTAAAAAATGCCCTCAAAAGCAAGTGATGGTCCAAGGGGTTGAAAAAATTGAAGGGGGGCAAAATTTTCAACAACGTAGAATTTTGGCATTTGCGGGGACCCAGGTAACTGAGGAATAAACCCCAAAAACGATGTTTGAAAATTTGTTGCATGAAAAAGAGTATGAAACCCTTTATTGGGAGCATGTTAACACACCCACATGGGCCCTCTAACCACCCAACCATCGTTAATTTGGGATGAGGGCCCCATCATCAAATCAACGACTTTCACCCAAATTAAATGCGAGTTTAACAATGCAAAGCAGACGTGGTTCCCCCGCAGTTTGTCAGGGAAATTTCCCCGAAGAGGGGGTTGGGAAAGTTGTCTGTCTTTTGGCTGCTGCTTAGCCTAGAAACGGGGGGCACTAAACACTACCCCCTTTGTAAAAGTGTATATAGTGTACATAGGTGTAAATATCATTTTTGTTATACTTGGTGAAGGAAAAGACAAAAGTCTTATAAATCACAATTACTTGGTGAAGGAAAAGAAAAAAATTTTGGGAATTAATCTGTTGATTTTTTGAAGAAATACAATTTCAATAAATCTTCTATTGTTTTTTCTTTCTAAAAGTTTCCTTTACACTCAGGAAACAGGCCATTGAACCTGAGGTTGTAATAACTTTTTCCGTAGAAGAAAAGGACACACTAAAAGCATTTGCTATGACGTACAGTGAAGAGGAAAGGGGTTAAAATCAAAACATTCTTTCAGTTGTTCTTAGGAAGTTTTATGAAAACAGCCCAATACAGAAGGGTTGAAGAGGCAGTGCACAAGGGCATGTTAAACGCTTGCGGGCTGGGGTTTTTTTTTGGGAGCTTCATTCTACTGCAAACAGCAATCAAGCCATACAGAAAAGAATCGGGAGCAAGTGATAGTTGGCTATGTCATTTCTATAAACATGATGCTTGATTAAATTCAAACTTGGGGGAAAAAATTAAATGATCATCTACATCTCCTCAACCATCTATGTGTGCGGGAAACTAATTTTTTGGCAATTCCCCACCTACCTATACTTCCCCGCACCATTTGTGGGTTGCTGCTGGAGTTTTACACCTACGACTATAATAGAAGTCCCCTTACAAAACCTACACATGGGAGAGAGAAGATTACAATGACGTTCAGTCGGGTGTGACTTTGTAAATGGTCCAAGATGGACCAAATGTCATGTTTCTCTTCTATGGGGCGGGTTATCTTTTATTTTTTCAGTCACGGATTGTGGCTTTTTCCATAAACTTTATTTCCTTACCACCAGACAATATAGTTACCCAACTGAGAGCTTATCAAACCACCAGAGGGAATGGATTTTGATATACCTTCAATGAGCTACGAGAGTTTGTTTCCCCCCCGGCCGGGCCCAGTCTGGTGTTTTTGCTTGGAATACTTTTTTATTCTTAATACGTCTGATGTTTTTATCAATGCAGTGGACTTTATCCACTGCATTGGGTTTTTTGTGCCTCGCAGTCCATAAAACAGGACGTAAGTTCACTGCATTGAAGACCAATGCAATGGTTTTTCATTAAAGCCAAAAATTTACCCTATTAGTTCAATACATCAAGGTTTCCCACTGCATTCTTTTTTTTTTTTTACATTCCAAGTTGCTCTTTAAGGGTTTAAATCTATACTGGTGTTACCACTTGGGGGTTTCTAACTGTATTCCATGACAATCAATTTCATTATTTATTTCCCCAAATTTTTTTGATGTTTGACAAATACACCAAAGTTACATTGTCTTTGGGAGGAAATTTCTTTACATAATTCATCAGCTTTATAAAATAAGATTATGATTATTACAGTTACTTTTTAGGGAAAAGGGGGCTCAAAGAAGAGGAATCAGAGTATTTTGGGAAAAAAAGGGAGGCCTGGTCACAGACCAAGCGGGGGGGCATTGATCCACGAAACCCCTTCCAGGTATACTCTAGGTTATTCAGTTTTTTTGTCCTGAAAAAATTTAAAAAATTAATTACTTTTTTTTTTTAATATTATCATTTTAAATTATAGAAAACAGCCCCCCTTGCATGATACTGATGGACTGGGGGGTTTTTTTGGGGGTTTCCCCCCAAATCAGTGGGGAAAAAAAAAAAACTGCACTTGACTCAACCAATGAGCATGACTTTAAAACCCAGTACTATGCAAGTCGCATGTATCCAGTGATGACACAATCAGTAATGATGCAGGCTGCACGCTCATCGTCAAACAAACTAGTGAATTAGGATGGCAAGAAAAGAATTTCTAATGGAGAAGTTAAAAAGAAATTTTTATCCCCAACTCGACATGGTTACTGAAACTCATCAAAGAAGGGTTTAAAAAGATCAGATGAAGCCCTGCTGGTAGACTGTCTAGATTCACAGTGTATAAATTTGTTTAAATTAAAGTTAAAAAAATTTCTTCAGTACAGTGGCCCCCCGTTTACGTTATTAATTTTTTCCCAGAATGTAAGTTTCTTGCTACCAAACAATTTTTTCCCCCATAAGGAATAATGTAAATTAGTTTTAGTCCTTTTAGACCCCCTTTTTACATTTTCAAAAGGCCTTAAAAAAAATACATTTACATAACTGCCCCGAGTTTGGACCCCAACGTAAACCGGGGGGTCCACTGTAATTACATTTGATTAAAGGGATTTCTCTTTTTTGTGGATGTAATAATTTTTCACCTAGAGAGCAATAAACCCAGGGTTTATAAAGCATGGGGGAATTTTTAAAAACAAGCCCCCCCGGTAATGTTAGCCCCTAATTCCTTGAATCAAGATACCTGTGTTAGTATTAAAGGGCCCTTTCCACCCATGAAAGGCAAGAAAGTAGCAAGACTTTTGAAGGGGATTATTAATTAAAATTTAATCATCTAATTTGGCAGGGGAGATGCCGTCGGGAGGTAAAGTGTGGTGTGAATATAATGCAGAGAACTGGATTTTGGGAAATTGGGAGGAGGTGGGGGATTACCAAAACTATTATCCAGGGGCTGAGGAGGGGTTGTTGAGGTGGTTTTGGACATGTAGAGAGAATGGAACGAGACAGAATAACTCGAAAGTGTAAAATTTGGGGGAGGGAAGGGGGGGTAGGGGTCGGCCTGGGAAAGGTTGGAGGGGGGAAAGGAAGTTTTGTGTGGGGGCTTGGCCCTTCCAGCAAGCATGGGGAGCGATTTAAAGGAGTGAAGGGAAACAAATGGTTTTTAATACTTGACGTGCTGTTGGAGGGAGAAAAGTAACATTTATGAAGGGATTTTGGGAAAAGGGGCAGGCCGGCCCCTTGAGTCCTAGAGAGGGGAAGTACAGTGTCGGGCATTTAAAGGGGGAGGGGTGTTAGTGTTGCAGTTTTTTAACCCAGTGTAAAGACCCTTTTTAAAGACAGTGAGGGAAATGAATGATGATGAAATTTTTTCTTTTGGGGCCCAAAACCCTCCCTTTGGGTGGGAATGGCCATGTGTTAAAAAAAAAAAAAAAACCTAATTTGGCAAACCCTTTAACCAGGCCATGAAGCACTTAATGGGGAAGTAGAATTGTCAAAGTAGTAATGTAAGGGGCTAACTTACAAGCTAACAGAGCCTAACTTAGTGAAGAAAGTAAATTTTCAACAAAAATTTTTGGTGTGACGATTAAAGTTTTGAAACCCTTTAAAAGCTTTCAAAAGGGGTAAAGCCCCAGGAGCTGAAAAATAGAAAAAGGTAAAACCCGGGGAAAATTTTGTTCAATGTGCTTTTTGGGTTAAATTTGGGAATGAAAAGGTGTCTGACCATGAACAAAAACAAGTTCATCCATGCGAAACCAGAGTGGTAGAATGTGGCTTTTTTATAAAGAAAGTTTCAAATACAAAAAAAATGAAAGTAAACCAAGAACTACACAGGTCAATGCACCCTCTGCTCTAACCGACCAATAATGTTTCAAATCAGTCTCAAATGAGCAGAAGAAACAGATTGATGCAGTTTGCAAGTTCATTGCTTTGAATCCAAAAGTGAACCGGGACCCAGACAAAGATGTACTGTGCAAAAAAAGAAGGCAAGCCAAAAAAGGTTTAAAACCCGTTTTTAGATGAATAACTGAAGCAAAAAAAATAAATTAAGTAAGCCCCAACTTACAACACATTGAGAATCTTCTGATATCATTATTAGACAATACGGGAAACCCCCGATGTGTCCCAAGGAGGACTTACCGTACACAACTTGTGGTTTTAAAATCAATCAAATATTTATTGTTATTTAAAAAAATGGCAATTGCAAAATACAGTACATATAATTATAGTGAAAGATGATGAATCACAGAATACAGCATTTTAATTAACTATAAAAAATACTAGATGAAAACCAAATTTCTGAATACTTATAACCCCCTTGGCACCCTTCCTTTTGGGCTAATTTTTATTTCCCTTCGTACTTTTCATGGAACTCTTTGTCCCCCCGGCCAAGTATCTCCCCTTTTTGGGGCCTTTTTGCCAGAGAGACCATAGCAAAAAGCCAGTGGGAGGGCTACAAACTGTACGCCCCTGATCTTGACCCTTTGGCCTTGTTAGGGGGCACGTTCCATTACATTTTGGGCTGTGGAAGAAGTCACGATCAAGGTTACATGTATTAAGAAACCGAGTGTTCTTCACTTTTCCTCAAACATCAATGATTTTCCAAGTGCATTTCAGATAATTTTTGTCATTTTCCCACCCAACCTTTAAATCGGTTCCCCCTTTTACTTAACGATGGATTTCGTTCCCTAAGACCAGGTCAAAACCAATTTATCCCCAAGCAAGGAGCATATAATAACAAAATTTGTGCCAACCATTTTGATATTGTTTTTAAATTTTAATTTTTCATCATTTATAACCTTTTGTATATTTTTAAATGTTTATACAGTAGTGTACTGTATAATTTTAATACACAGAATAGAGGAAATCACTCTAATATACATTATTTTGGTATGCATATTGGCGAGAGCCCCAAACGTAAATCCGGGAAACCATCGGTAAAAGGGGACGGGGGGGCTAATGAGGAGAGGCTGTAAACACTGTTAAAGAGGTCATAAAGATTCTTTTTGTAGCTGGGTAACCCCACCAACAAACTCACTCTTTAAAATTGACAAGACCTTTTATGATGTTTTAACAGCTACAAATAACGGGGTTTTTTTTTTTTTTTTAAAAAAATTACAGGGACCCAGTTTATCGGTCAAGGTTTTTCCCCCGCCAAAAAAATTTTTAAAAAAAATCATTTTGGGGAAAAAAGGATTACTATAGGCGATTAAAAGAGGGGATGGGTTAAAAACACCGGCTGTTTCCCCCCAAGGCAGGGGGGGCCCGGGAAAAAAAAAAACTTTCATCATTCACCCTATTTTTTTGCCCGAGGTGCGCCACTAGTTATAAAAAATGGGATTAACCCCCCCTTTTAGTGCCAGCATTGTACTTCCATTCCAGGGAAACAAGTTTGGCATGCCGGTTTTCCCCGAATTTCCCTTTTTAAATGTTACCTTGCTTACACTCCAACAGCCCTCAAGGGGCCCCAAAAAACCCTTCATCTCCATTTGCTCCATACACTCATGCACGCTCAAGTCCAAGCCCCCTTTCAAAAAAATCCTTTTTTTCCCCTCCAACCTTTTCCCCAGGGGCCCAAACCCCCACCCCCCCTTTTCCCCCCCAAAATAGATTTATACACTCAGTCATTTTTTTTTTGTTCTTATCCTCTCTACATGTCCAAACCATCTCAATAACCCCCCCTCAGCCCTCTTGGGGTAATAGTTTTTGGGAATCCTGCACCCCCCCTAATTCCAAAAATGGATTCTCTGCATTATATTTAACCACACACCCCCCTTCAGACATGACATCTTTTACTTGCCTCCAGCCTTTCCTAGTTGCAACATTCAAACCCATGCCCCACACCCATACAAAGAGCCGTTGGAAACTATACTTTCTACATTCCCCCTCTTAGCTTTATGGCCCCGCCCTTTTTTCTCCCCCCAGACTCCTCAGTGCACCACCTGCCTTTTTCCCCCTTTTCAATTCAAATTCAATTTTATCTTTCATAGATATATCTGCTTGGGCATGTCCATTTTCCCCCAAAACTAATACATTCACCCTCCTACTCTTTTTTCCAATATAATCTAATCTTCTGTTACCTAATTTTTTTTTTTTATTCTATCACCTTACTCTTTCCAATTTTTCACTTTTTTTCCTTTCTTTTACATACCCTACCAAACTCATCAACCAACCTCTGCAACTTTTTTTCAGAATCTTCCCGGCCCCAGTGTCACCCGAAAAAGCAACCGTGACAACTCCCACTGTGTTAGATTCTTTATCTTTTTAAACCCCACAACCCCTTGCCATCACCAAGCATTCACTTCTCTTAAAACTCCATCTTAAAATATTTGGGAAAAAACCACGGTGACATCACACATCCCTGTCTAAGGTCTACTTTTACCAGAAATAATTCTAAAACCCGAGCCTCACTACCCTCCATAAAGGCCTTCACCGCTTTCAAAACCTACCCCCAATTCCATACATTTGCAACATCTGCCACAGTGTCCCCATTTTTTACCATATACACCTTCCCCAAAACCATAAAAGCCACAAAAAACCTTTTTTAATTTAACTAAAATAAAACCCCGTTAAAAAAAACACCCCGAAATCAAAAGTATGTAATATTATTTTTGGGCGTGGAAGTGTATTTTTTGGGGGTCTGGGAAAAAGACTAACCTACATGAATTTTTAAACGAAATTTTCCGGGGAATGGCACTTGGGGCAGGTTTTTGAATGAATTTTTTTAACCGAGGGTCCATGAGCCACTCCATATGCATCAAAAACTTTTTTATACACACCCCCACCCCTTTCCCAAAGCCTCCATAGTTCATCTGCCATACTGCTTCCCCCGCCTTTCTCTTAATTCTTTCAATAATAACTACCATACACTTTACCAGGTATACCAACAGACTTATTTCCTATAATTTTTTAAAATTTTTTTCCCCTTTTCCTTTATACAAAAAGGGAAAATGGGGTTCCCCTTGCCAACCCTTTGGGGACCTTCCCTTAAAACCCCCCAAAACTAGGGTATGTAAAAAAGGGAAAATTTAAATGAATATAGGGAAAAAGTAACGGACAAGGGTAAAAAAAAAGTTTAAACCCCTTTTACTGTCGGACCACTGCCACAAACTTGCCCCGGTGTCAAGAATTTAATTTTTTTTTGAAATGATAATTAAAAAAAAAGAAATTTTATGGAAAAAATTACAGAATTATTTTTCCCTTTTTAAAAAAGCGGTCTCAGTGATATTTTCACAGCTGATTTTGTTAAACCCGGGCCCCATTTTTTGGACAATTTATTTTGTTTTCCCCCTTCAAAACCTTTTTTCGCTAAAACTCCATTTGTTCATCGATGGAGTACAAGAAACTGCCCATTTACTTAACCCTTTGACTGTTTTCGGGGCGAATGGGCCCTTTCGGGCCCAAAGTTTTGGGTGGTTTTTTGGGTGGGGCCCTTTTGCAGCCTCAAATCAAGAGGGGAAAACTGGTAGGCCCACATGTGGGGAATGGGTCTTTTGCGCAGTATAAAAAAACGGGTAGCCACTGGTGCATTGTGGGGAAAAACCATTTAGTAGTCCTTGTTCAGATGCCTAGCGGTAAGAATTTACTTCCCTGGCTCATCTGGGACATTTTCTTCCTCAATGATAGTTCTAACACAGAAGGGAAATGTTTTGAAGATAAACCCCTGGTTTTAATGAGTTTGGACCGAAAGCAATGCCCAGGGGTACCAGAAGGAAGGGAAGGAAGAAAGAAAGTAAGTAAGAGATGTGAGGAAGGAAAAAGGAAAGAAGAGATGAGAGGAAGGAAGGGAAAAAAGATGAGAGGAAGGGGGAAAGGGAAAAAAGTCCACACCATCCCATAAACCCTTTCATTCCCCTTTTCCCCGGGAAATCATCCCACTCATATCACTGCAAATTAAGGAAGGAGGAAAAGGGGAAAAAAGTCAGAAATAAAGGAAGGAAAAGGAAGAAAGGCAGGAAGGAAGGAGGTTGTGGGGGAAGACATTTGGGGCCCCTTGTGTTAACAGGTGGGGGGGTGGTGAGTAAGGTATAATATGTCATTTTGACAGCTGCCTTACCCTGACTTAGCAAATTTAGGGTGTCCACCCACACCCCCCCCAAACACCCCCCACACACACACACCACCCCCCACACACACACACACCCACCCACCCCCCCACACACCCCCCCACACCCCACACACCCACACACACACACACACCCCCACCCACTCCCACACACACACCCACACCCACCCACACCAAACACCCCCACCCACACACACACACCCACCCCCACACACACCCACCCCCACACACACACCACCCCCCCACACACACCCCCCCCCACCCAACCCCCCACCCCCCACACCCACACCACCCCCCCACACACCCACCCCCCACACACACACCCACCCCTCCACAAACCCACCCCCCCACACACACACCCCCCCCACACACACCCCCACACACACACACACCCCCACACACACACCCACCCCCACACACACACCCCCTTTCCCCCACACACCCACCCCCCCCCACACACACCCCCCCACACACACCCCCCCACCTTCCCCACACCCACCCCCCACACCCACCCCCACCCCCCCCCCACCCCCAACCCCCACACCCACCCCCACAACCCCCCCCCCACACACACACCCCCCCCCCCACACACACCCCCCCCCTAACACACACCCAACCCCCCACACACCACCCCCCCACACACACACCCCCCCCCACACACCCACCCCCACACACCCACTTCCCCCCACACCACCCCCTCCCCACACACCCCCACCCCCCCCCACACCCACCCCCACACATAGCTTGGGGTTTTAAAAGGAATTTCAGTTGGGTGGAAAGTGTCTAGTCAAAATTTTGGTAAACAGGGGACCGGAAAATTTCGATGGTCCCAAAAAACGCCCTTTTTTGCAAATTTTTTTTTTTTAAAAGCTTTTGTGATATTTTGGGGGGGTAAAGGACTATTCTATTTTACATTATTCCTTATTTGGGGGTAAATTGCCGGGGAAAGGGCACTTGAGCAGCATTCTCAACGAAAATATCGTAACCGGGGGGTACCACTTTTATAAAGGGAAAAATAGTAATAAAAAATTTTTTGTAGGGGGAAGGAGGAATAAACTTGTAGGAGGTGGAAGAGCCAGTTGTGGGTGGGGAAACAAGGGGGAGTGGGAGAATGAAAGGGGGTAAGGCAGCTGGGATTGATGGGGTAAAGATAGAAAAGGAAAGGGGGGGATATAATTTTTGGGGTGGTTGGTGCTATTATTTAAATAAATGTATGAAAGGAAGGTACCTAGGGTTAGAGAGGTTTTTATTCTTCCTTTTTATAAAGGCAAAAAGGGGGCAAAAAAAGATAAAAATTATAGGGGGGAAAAAGTCTGTTGAGTGTACCAAAGGGGGTATGGTAGGGGTTTTTTGAAAGAATTAAGAGTAAAACAAAAAAGCAGGATAGCAGATGAACAAGGGGGTTTTTGGAAAGGTAGGGGGTGGGTGACCAATGTTTACAGTGAAACATATGGTGGAAAAGATTTGAAAGGGTAAAGATGTTTTTGTGGCATTTATGGAGGGAAAAAGGGGTATGGGTAGGGGTAGGGAAAAAAAGGGGTGGGAGATGTTGCAGGTGTATGGAATAGATAAGTTTCTGAAAGCAGTGAAGAGTTTTTTTGAGGATAGTGAGGCTCAGGAAAAAGGGGTAGGAGGGAAGGGGGCCATTTCCCAGTAAAAATGGGCCTTTTGACAAGGATGTGTGATGTCACCCTGGTTGTTCAATATATTTATAGATGGGGTTGTAAGAGAAGTGAATGCGAGGGTCTTGGCAAGAGGTGTTTGGGCTAAAAGAAAAAAGAAGAAAATAAAAAGGGGGATTTGGGTCACAGTTGTTTTTTGTTGATGACACTGTGTTTTTGGGAGATTCTGAAGGGGGAAACCCTGAGAGGTTGGTGGATGAATTTGGTGGGGTTTTTAAAAGAAAAAAAATTGAAAGTGAATATGGGAAAGAGTAAGGTGATGAGGATAACAAAAAGAAAAAAGGTGACAAAAAAGTTTGGGATATCAGTTTGGGAGGGAGAGAGTATGGGGGAGGTAAAATGTATTCAGATATTTGGGAGGGACATGTCGGCGGAGGGGTAAGAAGGATGAGGTGAATATAGAATTGAGGGGGGGGAAAAAGGGGTGAGGGAGCACTTTGGAGTCTGTGGAGACAAAGAACCTTGTCCATGGGGAAATAAAGAGGGGAAAAGTATGAGAGTTTGTTTTACCAACGCTCTTATATGGGTGTGGGATGGGTGATTTAATGTTGGGGAAAGAGGAGAAGGCTGGGGGCAAGGGGGATGTCATGTCTGAGGTCAAGTGTGGTGTGAATATAATGCAGAGAATTCGGAGTTTGGAAATTTGGGGGGAGGTGCGGGGTTACCCAAAAAGATTGTCCAGAGAGCTGAGGAGGGGGTTGTTTAGGTTTTGGACATGTAGAGAGAATGGAAAAGAGACAGGGGTGACTTTTAGAGTGAAAATCCGTAGTGGAGGGAAGGGGGGGGGGCCGGGCCCAGGAAAGGCTGGAGGGAGGGGGGAAAAGGGAAATTTTAAAGTAGGGGGTTGACTTTCCCGCAAGCCCTTTTGAGCATTTGATAGGAGTGAATGGAGGCAAAGGTTTTTTTTACTTGACGGCTGTTGGAGGGTGAGCAAGGTAACATTTTTGAAGGGGTTAAAACCGGGGAGGCCGGGCTTGAGTTCTGGGGATGGGAAACAGTGCCGGATTCCGAAGGAGGGGGGTTAATGTTGCAGTTTTATAAAATGGGAGTGTAAAGCACCCTTCTGGGGAAACAGTGATGGAGGAATGAATGAAAGTTTTTTTTCCCCCCCTGCCTTGGGGGGAATCGGCCCATGTGTTAATAAAAAAAAGTAATTAAAAAAATTTTTTTTTTATTGTTGGTTGGGGTAAACAAAATTTTGTAAAAAAATATAATGATACTAATGTTTGTGCGATTATTGTGGCTTTAACAACGAGTATATATATACATTGCACCTACTTTGGGATCACAGGGGCCCCATTGGGTTTTGTGAAAAATAAAAAAAAAGTGAAAAAAAAAAAGAAACATATGAAAGGGAAAGCAAAGTTTTCCGGGGGAGCGGCATCCTGCTGCGCCACACGGCCTTTTTTGCCAATTTATTTTTATCTCTTAAAAAACTTTGGGCGCAAAAATTTTTGGGGGGTTTAAACAATCAGAAAAAAAAATTTTAAATTTTGGGTAAAAAAAAAAAATTTTTTTTTTTTAATATTTCCCCCATAAATGAAAGTTTCAGAGGGGGGCCCCCAAGTCAAAGGGTTAAAAAACCAAGAAGGGAAGTAACCCCAGAGAGGGACTTAAATTTGAAATCCTTTTGGGGGGGATTCCCTTCCAACCACTAACACCCGCCCCGTCATCATCCCCCACTTTTCCCGGGTTCCTGCAAGTCTTTCAAAAAGGTGAGTAAAATTATTTATATTTTATTTATTGTGTATTTTTTGTGGAACTTGGGTTAATTGTTTTTACATTATTTTTGAAATAAGGGTTCGGGTTACCAAAAATTTAGATTAAGAAAAACCCTGGGGAAAGGGGTTAATTTCCTTTAAAACCGAGGGGGCCACTGTACTTTTATTGAAATAAACTGGTCAGAAATTTTTCGCCAAGTCCGAGGCACGGATTCGGCCCCCCCCCATGTAAAAAGCTGCTATTAAACCATTGCCCCCTGAGGTAAATTTTGGCTGAGCACAGCCGGGGTGTGGCAACATAACCTTTGGGGGAAAAGGAAGGAGGGGAGAAAAATGTGGGAAATTTTTTTTTTTTCCGAGACGTCGCATGAGGAGAGGCTGTACTGTAACGTGTTAAAAAATTTTATCTTAATTTTAATTAATTATTGGGAAAATTTATTTCCCGGCCGTTTAATGCCATTTCTGAATGAATTTTTTCCCCTTTAAAAAATAAAAGTCAAGTAGGTTAGTCCATTTCAGACCCCCAAAAATAAATTTTACAAAAGCACTTACAATATTATACTTTCATAAATTGTAAGATTTCCGGGGGGCTCAATTAAAAATTCCCCTGTACTGATAAAAAACCCCTAACTACTTCTGTTTAAAATAAAAAAAATATTCAATTTTTCCAAATTTTCCCCCAAAATTTTGGGGGGTTAGGGGGGCCCGAGCCCCGTGGGAAAGTTTTGGGAAAAACGCCAATGTTT
>WNWK01050438.1:0-12836 GCA_009830355.1 Cherax destructor | reverse complement strand
CCACTGCCCACAGAGTAGGTACTTAGTTGTCACTGCCTACTGGGTAGTTGCTCCCAGTTATCACTGCCCACAGGGAAGGTACTCCCAGTTGTCACTGCCCAAGGGGTAGAAACTCCAAGTTATCACTGACCAGAGGGTAGGTGCTCCCAGTTGTCAATGCTCACAGGGTAAGTACTCCCAGTTGTCAATGCCCACAGGGTAGGTGCCCCCAGTTGTCACTGCCCTCAGGGTAGGTTTTCCCGGTTGTCACTGCCCACTGAGTAGGTACTCTCAGTTGTCACTGCCCACTGGGTAGTTGCTCCCAGTTGTCACTGCCCACAGGGAAGGTACTCCCAGTTGTCACTGCCCAAGGGGTAGAAACTCCAAGTTATCACTGCCCAGAGGGTAGGTGCTCCAAGTTGTCACTGCCCACCGGATAGGTACTCCCAGTTGCTACGACCTACAGGGGAGATAATTCCAGTTGTAACTGCCCACAGAAAAGGTTCTACCAGTTGTCACTGCAAACAGGATATGTGTTCCCTGTTGTCACTGCCAACAGGGTGCGTACTCTCAGTTGTCACTGCCCACATTGTTGGTTTTCACAGTTGTCACGGCCCACAGAGTAGGTACTTCCAGTTGTAACTATTTACAGGGTAGGTATTCCCAGTTGTCACTGCCCACTGCGTAGTTGTTCCCATTTGTCACTGCCCACAGGGAAGATGTTACAAGTTGTCACTGCGCACCGGGTAGCAACTCCAATTTGTCACTGCCCACAGAGAAGGTGATCCCAGTTTTCACTGTTCAAAGGGTAGGTGATATCAGTTGTCACTGATCACAGGGTAGGTACTCCCAGTTGTCACTGCCCAATGGGTAGGTACTCCAAGTTGTCACTTCCCACTAGGAAGGTCCTCCCAATTCTCACTGCTCACAGGGTAGGTGCTTCCAGATGTCACAGCCCAAATGGTAAGTATTCCATTTGTCACTGCCCAGAGGGTAGGTGCTCATATTTATCACTGCCCACATGGTAGGTGCTCCCAGTGTTCACTGCGAACAGTTGTCACTGCCCACGGGGTAGGTAATCCAAGATTTAACTGTTCAAAGGGTAGGTGTTCCCAGTTTACGATGCCCACAGGGTAGGCGCTCCAATTTGTCACTGCCCACAGAGTAGGTGCTCCCAGTTGTCAAGTCCCAATCAGTAGGTGGTTCCAGTTGTCAATGGTTACAGGGAAGGTACGGCCAGTTGTCACTGCCAACTGGGTAAGTATTCCAGTTCTCTGCCAACAGGGTAGGTGCTCCCATTTGTCACTGCCCACAGGGTAGGTATTCCAGTTGTCATTGCCCGCAGGGTAGGTGCTCCCATTTGTCTATGTCCACAGGGTCTCTGCTCACAGTGTTCACTGCCTACATAGTAGGTGTTCCCAGTTGTCATATCCCACAAGTTAGGTAATCTCATTTGTCACTGCCCACAGTGTAGGTAATCCCAGTTGTCATTGCCTTCAGGTTAGGTACTCCCAATTGTCACTGCCCACAGGGAAAGTGCCCCCTTTTTCACTGTCCACAGGGTAGGTGCTCCCTTTGCTACTGCCTAAAGGGTAGATGCACAGTTGTCACTGCCCAAAGGGTAGGTGCTTCCTCTTGCCACTGCTCACAGAGTATGTGTTCCCAGTTGTCATTGCCCACAATCTAGGTAAACTCAGTTGTCACTGCCCACAGTGTAGGTACTCCCATTTGTCACTGGCTGCAGGTTAGGTACTCCCAGTTGTCACTGCCTACAGGGTAGGTGCTCCCAAATGTCACTGCCCACAGGGTATGTGCTCCCAGGTGTCACTGGTAGGTGCTCCCACCTGCCACTTCCCTGAACCCTAGGTGCTCCCAGCTATCACTTGTAGGTTCTCCCAGTTTTCACTGCCCAAAGTGTAGGTACTCCCAGTTTTCACTGCCCACAGGGTAGATACTCCGAATTGTCTCTGCCCACAAGGTAGGTGTTCGCTATTGTCGCTTATCACAGGGTAGGTACTCCCAGTTTTCACTGCCCAAAAGGTAGGTACTCCCAGTTGTCACTGCCCAAAGTGTAGGTGCTCCCAGTGTTCAATGCCCAAGAATTAGGTGCTCCCACTTGTTACTGCTCACAGGGTAGGTGCTCCCAGGTGTCACTGACTACATGTTAGGTTCCCCTAGGTGTCACTGGTAGGTGATCCCAGATATCACTATGCTGCTGGGTAGGAGCTTCCAGCTGTCACTAAAATCAAGGTAGGTGCTCCCAGTTGTCATTGCAAACTGGGAAGTTGATCTTGAGCTTGATTTGACCTGAGCGTCGGTAAGGTGGGGAAGGAAGAAGCATGGGTAAGGTGGGGAAGGAAGAAGCATGGGTAAGGTGGGGAAGGAAGAAGCATGGGTAAGGTGGGGAAGGAAGAAGCATGGGTAAGGTGGGGAAGGAAGAAGCATGGGTAAGGATGGAAATTGGGAAGTAGGTGGGAGGGGGCAGGGAGAGGTTAGGGCGCAACATAATAAGTGTGTGTATGTATGTAGAGTTATACATAAGTAAATTTTAAGAGGAGGATATGCCTTCACCCCATCAGTCGCACACAGGTATACTGTTGTATCACAGCATGACACTGAGTTGAAGGACAGCATACTATTTGTAGTACATTTTTTTTTTTTTTTCGGGCAAGGCTGCTGCAACAGGTGGTAGTTGCTGGGCTTTCGATGTTGGTGTCTAGCCCGGAGCTGGTCGAGCAGTTTCTGAGGTGGTGTCCTAAAATAGGAAGTTGGTAGGTGCTACAATGTTAGTTGTAAGATGTAGTTTGGAAACGGTAGGTCACCCATAAATGGGGATTATTTATCTATATTGTTGAACATAGACTGGGACTGATGGTATCCACTCTTCTGGTTCGACGGGGAGATCACTCAGGATTCTTGGTCGTGGGTAGTTGTCATTGTGAATGTAGCGCCTAACTCTTTGCTGCAGAGCCATTTTTTGGGTTCGGTGGGGGGTGATGACATAGTCGGTTGTGTTTACTGGTTGGGGGGTTCTCATCAGGTACATATAGATCTTGCTGCATGTCATAAAGCTGTTTTTTTGCTAGTTTATCTATCCTTACATTAATTGCAGTGATTTCTTGTTGTACATGTAGGTCTTCACTTCTGATTCTGTCCCTTAAGTTGATCCCTTAAGTTGATCCCATTTGTCATTGCCTGCAGGGTAGGTGCTCCCAGTTCTCACTGCCCACAGGGTAAATGCTACAAGTTGTCACTGCCCACAAAGTAGGTGCTCCCAATTGTCACTGCCCACAGGGTATGTGTGCCTAGGTGTCACTGGTAGGTGATCCCATATATCACTACCCTGCAGGGTAGGAGCTCCCAGTTGTCACTAAAATCAAGGTAGGTGTTCCCATTTGTCACTGCCTACAGGTTAGGTACTCACAGTTGTCACTGCCTACAGGGTAGGTGCTCCCAGTTTTCACTGCCACAGGATAAATGCTCCCAGTTGTCACCGGCTACAGGGTAGGTGCTTCCAATTGTCACTGCCCACAGGGAATGTGCTCCTAGGAGTCACTAATAGGTGATCCCACATATCACTACCCTGCAGGGTAGGAGCTCCCAGTTGTCACTAAAATCAAGGTAGTTGCTCCCAGTTGTCACTGCCTACAGGGAAGTTGATCCAAGTTGTCACTGCCCACAGAGAAATTACTCACTCTTGTAACTGCCCTTAGGCTATGTTTTCCCATTTGTCACTGCCCACTGGGTAGGTTTTCAAAGTTGTCACTGCCCACGGAGTAGGTGCTCCCAGTTGTCAATGCCCAAATTGTAGGAACTCCAAGTTGTCACTGCCCACAGGGTAGGTACTCCCAGTTTTCACTGCCCACAGTGTAGGTGCCCCCAGTAGTCACTGAAGACTGGGAAGGTGCTACCAGTTGTCACTGCTCACAGAGTAGGTGCTTACAGTTTTCACTGCTCACAGAGTAGGTGCTCCTAGTTGCCACTGCTCACAGAGTAAATGCTCCCAGTTGTCATTGCCTACAGAGTAGGTGCTCCTAGTTTTCAGTGCCCTTAGGGTAAGTGCTCCCAATTGTCACTGCCCACAGGGTATGTGCTCCCAGGTGTCACTAGTAGGTGCTCCCACCTGCCACTTCCATGAACCCTAGATGCTCCCAGCTTTCACTTGTAGGTTCTCCAAGTTTTCACTGCCCAAAGTGTAGGTACTTCCAGATTTCACTGCCCACAGGGTAGATACTCCAAATTGTCACTGCCCACAGGGTATGTGCGCCTAGGTGTCACTGGTAGGTGATCCCAGATATCCCTACCCTGCTGGGTAGGAGCTCCCAGTTGTCACTAAAATCAAGGTAGGTGCTCCCAGTTGTCACTGCCTACAGGTTAGGTACTCCCAGTTGTCACTGCCTACAGGTTAGGTGCTCCCAGTTCTCACTGCCCACAGGATAAATGCTCCCAGTTGTCACTGCCCACAGGGAATGTGCTCCTAGGAGTCACTGGTAGGTGATCCCAGATATTTCTACCCTGCAGGGTAGGATCTCCCATTTGTCACTAAAATCAAGGTAGGTGCTCCCAGTTGTCACTGCCCACAGGGAAGTTGATCCCAGTTGTCACTGCCCACAGAGAAAGTACTAACTGTTGTCACTGCCCTCAGGCTATGTATTCCCATTTGTTACTGCCCACTGGGTAGGTTCTCAAAGTTGTCACTGCCCACAGAGTAGGTGCTCCACGTTGTCACTGTTCAAATTGTAGGAACTCCCAGTTGTCACTGCCCACAGGGTAGGTACTCCCAGTTGTCACTGCCCACAGGGTACGTACTCACAGTTTTCACTGCCAACAGGGAAGGTTCTCCCAATTTTCAGTTCACACAGGGCAGGTACCCCAGCTTTTCACTGCCAAATGCTTTAGATGCCCCCGTTGTCATTACCTTCATGGTAGGTGCTCCCAGTTGTCACTGCCCAAAGGGCAGGTTTTCATAGTTGGCACCCATAGACCGTTTGAAGCAAAATAAATCGCCAGGCCCTGATGAGCTTTTTTCAAGGGTTCTTAAGGAATGCAAAATTGAACTCTGTGAACCCTTAACTAACATTTTTAACCTATCTCTTCAAACAGGTGTAGTGTCTGATACGTGGAAGATGGCTAATGTAATTCCTATTTTTAAAGCAGGGGACAAGTCGTTACCATCAAATTACCGCCCAATAAGTCTAACTTCAATTGTAGGCAAATTATTAGAGTCGATTATAGCTGATAACATAAGAAGCCATCTCGATAGGCATAATTTGATTAATGATACTCAACATGGATTCACCAGGGGCCGTTCCTGCCTAACTAATTTATTAACTTTTTCAGTAAGGCTTTGAGGCAGTTGATCATGATAAAGAATTCGATATTGTTTATTTGGATTTTAGTAAGGCTTTTGATAGAGTACCACATCAGAGACTGTTAAAGAAAGTGGCTGCTCACGGCATTGGGGAAAAGTGTTTTCATGGATCGAGTCATGGCTCACCAATAGGAAGCAGAGGGTGTGCATTAATGGGGTTAAATCTGAGTGGGGATCTGTAACAAGTGGCGTTCCACAGGGATCGGTTTTGGGCCCGTTGTTGTTTATAATATATATAAATGACCTTGACGAGGGAATTACTAGTGATATGAGCAAATTCGCTGATGACACGAAGATAGGTAGGATAATCGATTCAGACGTAGATGTCACGGAACTTCAGGAGGATTTAGACAAACTCAATTCCTGGTCAGAAAATGGCAGATGCAGTTCAATGTAGATAAATGCAAAGTTCTAAAGCTCGGGAATGTTCCATAACCTAAGCACTTTCCAGCTTAAAAAATGTTGAACTCAGCCATACAGAATGCGAAAAGGACTTGGGGGTTATGGTAAGCAGCAACCTCAAACCAAGACAGCAATGCCTAAGCGTAAGAAATAAAGCAAATAGATTACTGGGATTTATATCAAGAAGTGTAAGCAACAGAAGTCCAGCGGTTATATTACAGCTTTATACATCATTAGTAAGGCCTCACCTAGATTAGCAGCTCAGTTCTGGTCTCCATTTTACAGAATGGACATAAATTCGTTAGAAAACATTCAGCGAGAATGACAAATTAATTTCATAGCATTAGAAATCTTCCGTACGAAGAAAGATTGAAGACCCTTAAATTACATTCACTTGTAAGACGTAAGAATGAGGGGAGACATGATCGAGGTATACAGAATGGAGGATATGGAGAATGGTAAATAAGGCAGAAATATTGAATCATAAATCTAAAATAACAGTATTGTAACAGATGAAAAAAGCAAAATCACAAGGATACTCAATGTATTTTATACTAACTTCGAAGCGCCAGAAATAAAATTAACGAATTACGTTTGTAGCATGTGCTGGGAACTTTGATGTCATTGCAATAACTGAAACATGGTATAATACCAAGAGTCGGGATATGATTGCTGAGTGTCATATTCAGGGGTTTAAGTTGTTCCATGTAGAAGATATAATGGGAAAGGGGTGGAGTTGCATTGTATGTACGAGAAAATATAAATTGCTGCATAAAACAGGCATAAAAATAGATGGATCATTAACAGAATCTGTTTGGGTAGAGTTTCTAGAAGGTCAAGAAAACTGATTGTAGGTGTAATATACCGACCTCCAGGCTTGGATCACGATAGAGGGAGACTTCTTTGGGACGAAATTGTTAGGGCTTCTAGACACAATAACGTAGTGATAGTAGGGGATTTTAACTTTAGTCAAATTGACTGGACTTCTTTGACCGGTAATCTGGAGTCCAGTGACTTTATGGAAGTAGTTCAGGACTGTTTTCTGAAGCAGTGTGTGACGGAGCCTACCAGAGGTAATAATTTGCTCGACCTAGTCTTGTCAAATAAAGAAACCCTTGTAAATAATCTGGAGATCACTGAAGAGCTTGGCGCAAGTGATCACAAATCCATTACTTTTAATATTACATGGGAGTACGAGAATAGGGATAATACGGTAAAAGTTCCTGATTTTCGTTCTGCCGACTATACTGGACTTAGAGAACACCTGTCTAATCTCGACTGGGGTAATCTAGCTAACGATTACGATGGGATCTGCGTTTATGATTTTTTCTTAATAATGTACAACGTGCACAGAGTATATTTATTCCCCAGAGAGAATTTAGGTCAAATAATAAGATCCCAAATGGATTAACAGGAGGCTAAAACATCTATTAGGGAGAAAAGAGGAATTTATAGGCGCATCAAAAGAGGAGATGTTAACCTTATTGACCAATATGTTCAGTTGAAAAGAGAAGTAAAAAAGGGATTAGAAAGGCTAAACGTGACTATGAGATTAAGGTTGCTAATGAATCAAAGACTAATCCAAAAGGGTTCTTTCAAGTGTATAGGACGAAGGTGAGGGAAAAGGTAGGACCTCTGAAAATTGGGAATGGACAGCTGACGGATAACGAACTGGAAATGTGTTCTCTATTTAATGACTATTTTTGTCAGTCTTTACACAAGAAGACGTAAATGAGATTCCAGAAATTAACAATTATTCAGTTCCTGAAGAATTCTAGTTAACTAATATTACTGTCACGAGGGACATGGTTATCAAACAGATAGATAAACTGAAGCAAAATAAGTCCCCGGGACCCGACGAGTTGTTTTCCAGGGTACTTAAAGAATGCAAGATGGAACTTAGTCAGCCATTAACGAATGTGTTTAATACGTCCATCCTAACTGGTATTGTGCCAGAGATGTGGAAGATAGCTAATGTAGTTCCTATATTCAAATCAGGGATAAGTCAATTCCATCAAATTACCGTCCAATAAGCCTCACATCTATAGTAGGCAAATTATTAGAATCAATTATAGCTGATATTATTAGAAGTCACCTTGAAGAACATAATTTGATTAATGAATCTCAGCATGGGTTCACGAGAGGTCGTTCCTGCCTAACAAATTTACTGACGTTTTTCAATAAAACATTTGAGGCAGTAGACAGTGATAAAGAATATGATATAGTTTACTTGGATTTCAGTAAGGCCTTCGATAGAGTACCTCACAAGAGACTCTTAAGAAAGGTGGCAGCTCATGGTATAGGAGATAAAGTTCTAGCATGGATAGAGGCATGGCTTACCAATAGAAAGCAGAGAGTTTCCATTAATGGGGTCAAATCTGAATGGGGATTAGTCACTAGTGGCGTTCCACAAGGATCAGTTTTAGGCCCATTGTTGTTCATAATTTACATAAATGACCTTGATGAAGGAATTGCAAGTGACATGAGTAAATTTGCTGATGATACAAAAATAGGCCGTATGATTCATTCTGAGGAGGATAACAGTGAACTCCAGGAGGATTTGGACAAATTAATGTCTTGGTCTGAAAAGTGGCAGATAAAGTTCAATGTGGACATGTGTAAGGTACTAGTCCTTGGTAATGAAAAATTCCCTCGAATTTATAAACTAGGTGAAGTAGAGCTTGATCATACAGAATGTGAAAAAGACTTGGGAGTCATGGTAAGCAGGAATTTAAAGCCAAGACAACAGTGCCTAAGTGTGCGCAATAAGGCTAACAGATTACTAGGATTTATTTCAAGAAGTATAAGCAACAGAAGTCCAAAAGTTATTTTACAGCTCTATACATCACTAGTGAGACCTCATTTGGATTATGCAGCTCAGTTTTGGTCTCCTTACTACAGGATGGATATAGATTCATTGGAGAACATACAAAGAAGAATGACTAAAATGATTTACAGTATAAGAAATCTCCCGTATGAAGATAGACTTAGAGCGTTGAATCTCCACTCTCTGGAGAGACGTAGAATGAGGGAGATATCATCGAGGTGTATAAGTGGATGATGGGCATAAACAAAGGAGATATTAATAAAATACTGAGGATATCGAACCAAGTAAGAACCAGAAATAACGGATTTAAATTGGATAAATTTAGATTTAGAAAGGACATAGGCAAGTACTGGTTTTCGAACAGAGTTGTAGATGCGTGGAACAATCTTCCGAGTACTGTGATAGAGGCTAGGACCTTGGGTGGCTTTAAAAAGAGATTGGACAAATATATGAGTGGGAGGGGCTGGGTTTGATTGGTGTCGTGAGTACGGGAATAAATTCTTAGGTAGTGGTGGTTTTGATATGGACCTGCCTTGTATGGGCCAGTAGGCCTTCTGCGGTGTCCTCCTTTCTTATGTTCTTATGTTCTTATGAGTGGGAGGGGCTGGGTTTGATTGGTGTCGTGAGTACGGGAATAAATTCTTAGGTAGTGGTGGTTTTGATATGGACCTGCCTTGTATGGGCCAGTAGGCCTTCTGCAGTGTTCCTCCATTCTTATGTTCTTATTATGTTCTTATAAGTGGAAGATGGGTATTAATAAGGGGGATATAAATAAGGTCTTGAGGATATCTCTCCAAGAGAGAACCCGCAATAATGGATTCAAATTGGATAAGTTTAGATTTAGAAAGGATATAGGAAAATATTGGTTTGGAAATAGGGTAGTTGATGAGTGGAACAGTCTGCCTAGTAGGGTTATTGAAGCTAGGACCTTGGGTAGTTTCAAATTTAGGTTGGATAAATTCATGAGTGAGAGGGGTTGGATTTGAGTGGGACTCGCACTTGAGTTAATAGAATCTGCAAAGCTTATTTCTTGGGTAGAATTGAAAATTAGGTTGGGCAATTATTCTGTTAGTGGGATGGATTGTGAAGGACCTGCCTAGTATGGGCCAACAGGCCTGCTGCAGTGTTCCTCCTTTCTTATGTTCTTATGTAACACCCATAATGACAATATTCACAAGAATATTTAATATTTGGATTCATATCTTCGTTTACCGATGAAGCAATACCCATGTGACTATTATATGAAAAAACTTTCAGTAATGATGCCATGAAACCTTCCAAGATGAAAGATCGCCTTGAAAGGGTTCAATCTGATAAGAAAAATAAAGACCTTGATTATTTCAAGGCACTGAAAGAAAATATTTAAAACCGACTAAATTTTAAGGCATTTTTCAAAGCATCTGCCAAAGTTGATAATAAAGGAGGGCTGAAGACATCATACAATATCTACTTCACAATAGCAAATAAAGGAAAATCGTATATAATTGGTGAGAACATAATTCCAGCAATTACAAAGGTGACTGAAATTGTTATGAAAAAAGGCTCTCAACCTGTCCTAAAATGTCTGTCATTAAATGACAATACAGTTAAACGACGAATTGATGAGATGGTCGATGATGTTGACAAAGCCGTCACAGCAGCCGACTTTCAACATTTCAAGTTCTCTCATGGCGTATAAGAAGTTTTACAATGTAAGTCAAAAGTGCATAGTTTACGATTTTTTTTGTTTGCTAGGTATATTAAAGCCCATGCAAAAGGTGAGAGAATTTGTCAATGTTAGGAGAAGGACAATATACCCTCAGCAATATTACTGCAGTGACTACTGACGGTGTACCAACAATGGTTGGCCGCTATAGAGGATTTGCCACTTTACTTAAAGAGAAGGTATCAGATGTACGTACCGTTCATTGTGTATTATACAGACACCATCTTGTATCCAAGAAACTCAGTGTTGAACTGCATGATGCCTTGCAAGTGTGTTGAGAATCCTCAAGCCAGGAAAGGAACCTGGACAGTGGCTAAAACGCATGGGACAAAGTTAAGGCTCAAGAGGACGGGTGGAGAGGTAGAAACAACGAAGACCCAGGAGAATGTTGTGGAAACATCGAACCCATTCTCCGTGCTACCCGATGAATGTGAGTCGACTTCTGGGAGCGTCACGACGAAAGACACAAAGGAAGGTAAAAACATTGTTGTTGTTGGGGACAGTCAGGTTAGGTACATGGATAGGGCTTTCTGTTTGATTGATAGGAGTAGGAGACAGAGGGTTTGCTTTCCTGGGGCTGGGATGGAGGATATTGTTAGCCGTCTGGACGACATCATGAGAGGTAATGGGAGCAATCCTATTATCTGTCTCAGTGCTGGAGGCAACGATGTTGGCAGACGTAGGAGTGAGGACCTGACTAGCAGGTTTAGGTCAGCAATAGACATAATTAGGAAGAAGGGTGGGAACCCTGTCATATGTGGTATTTTGCCAAGGAGAGGAGTTGGAATGAATGGCTGTCCAGGGCAATTGGTGTCAATTGCTGGCTGGACAAATACTGTAAGGAAAATTCAGTAACATTCATTGACAACTGGGACCTCTTCTATGGCAGAAATGACATGTATGCCAGGGATGGGGTTCACTTATCCAGGTCTGGGGTGGGGCACTGGCAACTGCAGTGGAGGGAGCTGTTAGGGTTTTAAACTAGAAATAGTTAGTGGTATGGGTTTTGGGGGAAACAGAGAAGTCCCAGTGTAGTAATATTATAAGTTGTAGGAGAACTAGTAATAGGCAGAATAAGGTGGATAGTGGAAAGCTAGTGACACTAGATGACAAGGACAGTAATAGGTATAGTGGAAAACAGAGATGAGCAGGAAGGGTAAAGAGAAAGGAGGGTCTCTAAATATATATTACACCAATAGTCGTAGTGCTAGGAATAAGATGGACGAGTTGAGATTAGTTGCAAGTACAGGTAATATTGATGTTTTTGCAATAACTGAGACATGGTTTAATATGAAAATTCGGGACTTGCCTGCCGAATGTCACATTCAGGGTTTTAAATTGTTCCAAGTAGACAGAAGTATCGGGAAAGGGGGTGGGTGGCACTCTATGTCCGTGATCATTTAAATTGTTGCATAAAAACGGGTATAAAGTCTGAATTAACACATACAGAGTCTGTCTGGATAGAATTTTCAGAGGGGTGTGAAAAATTGATTTTAGGCGTGATTTACCGTCCTCCAAACTTAGATAGGGAACAAGGGAGACTACTTTGGGAGGAAATTGTTAAGGCCACAAGACACGATAACGTAGTAATTTAGGGACTTTAACTTTAGTCAGATTGATTGGAATTTCATGACAGGGAATTTAGAATCTAACGACTTTTTAGAAGTAGTTCAGGATTGCTTTTTGAAGCAGTTTGTAACAGAACCTACAAGGGGAAATAACCTACTTGACTTGGTTCTGGCAAGCAAGGAAACCCTTGTTAATAATTTAGAAATTACAGAGGAACTCGGCTCAAGCGACCACAAGTCAATTACCTTTAGCATTGAATGGATGTATGATAGTAGGGATAATTCAGTAATGGTCCCAGATTTTCGCTTAGCAGATTATAATGGACTTAGAGAACACTTATCAACTGTGGACTGGGGTGAAGAAGAGAGGTATCAATATGACAGTTTTCTTAACACTATACAGGCTGCCCAAAGAACATTTATCCCGTATAAAGAAATTAGATCAAGTAGAAATGACCCAAAATGGATGAATAATAGGCTCAAATATCTTTTAGGGCAGAAGAAAGGAATTTATAGGCGCATAAAAAGAGGTGAGGGTCATCTTATAAATCAGTATACTGACATTAAGAGGGACGTTAAAAAGGGAATAAGAAAAGCTAAACGGGACTATGAAATTAAAGTTGCTAGGGATTCAAAACTAACCCAAAAGTTTTTTCCAGGTTTATAGAACAAAAGTTAGGGATAAGATAGGTCCCCTTAAAAATAACTTTGGGCATCTTACTGACAAGGAGAATGATATGTGCTCTATTTTTAATAATTATTTTCTCTCGGTTTTCACACAGGAAGACATTAATAATATCCCAGTAATTAATTTTTACAGAGGCCCAGAAGAAGATAAATTATGTAATATCACAGTCACTAGCGAAATGATTATGAAACAGCTGGACCGACTGAAACAAAATAAATCGCCGGGTCCTGATGAGCTTTTGCAAGGGTTCTTAAGGAATGCAAATGGAACTCTGTGAACCAATATCTAACATTTTT
>WNWK01050437.1:0-12836 GCA_009830355.1 Cherax destructor | reverse complement strand
ACTGCTGGCCGCACGCAGTCCAACGACAACCACCCCCTGGCTTGTCAGGCACCGACTTTAGGTGCCTGTCCAGTGCCGCTTAAAGACAGCCAGGGCATTGGTAACCCCCTTATGTATGCGTTAGGCGTTGAACGTCTTCCCCACACTTTTGTGTCTCTCAACTTGCTAGTGGCACCCTTTTTTCATTGGGGGGAGTTACATCGCTGCCGTTTTTTGCCGGGGGAGTGACCCCGTGGAAATTTTGGACAACCCTCTGGTTTTTCCAATTGTATATAATACAGGGACCCTCGCCATTAATTTAATCCGCCCAGGAGCTTGTTCTTAACGTAAAATTTCAAAGGGCTTTTAATTTTTTCCCTAAGAAATAATGGAAATACTTTTAATCCGTTCCAGAAATCCAAAATATAAAAAAATAATATATTTTAATAAAATTAAGCTTCTACATAAAAAAACATTAAATACAAAGTGCTGTACTACTAAAAGTATTAGTAAAAAAATGAAAGTTTTTTTTTACTTACCATTATTGAAGATTGTTGATGGATATGGAAGAGGGGGGGTGGAGGAGGGAGGGGGGGGAGGTTTAAGGGGGCCCCCCAGAAGGATTTCGGTCCCAAAGCCCTATCTGGGGTTATTTTTTCTTTGTTTTTTTAATCCCACTAGGACCAGCTTGGGAGTCACTGGACACTTTAACAAAAAATGTCCACAGTCCTCTATTTCTGGCGCCTTTTCAACATGCCCCTGAAGAAGGACATTGTTTGGCCCTGAACATGCTTGTTATGGCTTTTTGATTTGTTGGGGTTTTTTCAACAAAACTTTGCAATCTTTTCCCTTGACACATCTCCTTAATCTCTGAAGAAGGCACCTTCTTCACCCCCCTCTTCCTCCTTTTCTCCCATGAATCAATAGCCTCAAATCTGGTCTGATGCTCTTCCATTTCCAGCTCTTGCAGCTCTTGAGTTGTTAGCTCTACCCTGTGGCCCTGCACTAACTCTTCCACATCATCGCCACTCACCTCCAACCCCATGGACTTGCCCACTCCACAATACAGTCCACAACAGGCACAGGGTCGGCAGGGTCAGGGTCAGCCTCAAACCCTTCAAAATCCCTCTGTTGGACACAACCTGGCCACAATGGTCTCCAAGCAGAGTTCAAAGTCCTTGAAGTCACTCCTCCCAAGCCTTGCCTATAAGGCCTATGCAGCTGTAGATATTGAAATGATTCTTCCAGAACTCTCTAAGGGTCAATTCACTGTCCGAGGTCATTTCAAAGCACTTTTCAAACACTGCTTTTGTGTAGAGTTTTTGAAGTTACAGATAACCTGCTGGTCCATGGGCTGGAGGAGAGGAGTGGTGTTAGGAGGCAAGAACTTCAGTTTTATAAATTTGAAGTCTTCACACAGTAGGTCTTCCATGTTTTGAGGATGTGAAGGAGCATTGTCCAGCAACAGGAGGCACTTTTTGTCCAAACCCTTTTCCTGTAGGTATTTTCTCACACTGGGGCCAAACACTTCATGGATCCAGTCACTGAAAAAATGCTTTGTGACCCATGCATTCTGACTAGCTCTCCACAAGACACACAATCTACTTTTGACGACATTGTGTCTCTTGAACACTCTGGGATTTTCTGAGTGATACACTAGTAAAGGCTTTAATTTAAAATCCCCACTAGCATTACTACACATCATGAGAGTTAGCCTGTCTTTCATAGGCTTGTGTCCTGGCAGTGCCTTTTCTTCCTGAGTAATGTAGGTCCTGTTGGGCATTTTCTTCCAAAACAGGCCTGTTTCGTCACAATTGAACACTTGTTCAGGTTTCAATTTTTCAGTCTTTATGTAGTCCTGAAACTCCTTTATGAATTTTTCAGCTGCATGTTTGTCTGAACTGGCAGCCTCACCATGCCTTACCACATTATGTATGCCACTACGATTTTTAAATCTCTCAAACCAGCCTTTGCTGGCTTTAAATTCACTACCATTACAATCAGCACTGGTTGCAGGCATTTTCTTTAAAAGATCGGCATGCAAGTTCCTTGCCTTTTCACAAATAATTGACTCAGACACACTATCACCCGCTAACTCTTTATCCTTGATCCACACCAGCAACAACTTCTCAATCTCTTTGATTATTTGTGGTCTGTTTTTGGCTCGCACAGTAACACCTTTTGCAACATCAGCTTGCTTAATTTCTTCCTTCTTAAGCAGGATAGAAGCGATAGTTGACCTGTTTTTGCCATATATCCTGGCAAGATCACACAATCGCACACCACTCTCGTATTTTTGTATTATTTCCTTCTTCATTTCTACGGTGTTTCTCACTTTTATCAGCCCAGGGGTACCACTAGGAACTTTCTTGGGACCCATGGTAGCTTATTTCACAGTCGCACTTAATGAACAAACTCCAAAAAATAATAATTAAGTGTGAAATGTCTGGGGAAGCGTGCAGGGTATTGTTCTCTCGAGTGTAAACAACGCGGGACTGGCTCTCCACGCCTGCGCTGTGAGGCACCCAAGCGCCTGGGCCGACAGGTCACGAACGTATTCGTTCGACTCGCGATAATTTGTTCGCATGACGATATCAAATTTTTTGTACTAATGACGATTTGTTTGACTGCCGAGCCGTTCGAATAGCGGGGGTCCACTGTACTGTATCTCTCCCGCCTGCGTTCCAGGGAGTACAGGTTTAGGAACTTCAAACGTTCCTAGTAATTGAGGTGGTTTATTGCAGTTATGCGTGCCGTGAAGGTTCTCTGTACATTTTCTAGGTCAGCAATTTCACCTGCTTTGAAAGGTGCAGTTAGTGTGCAGCAATATTCCAGCCTAGATAGAACAAGCGACCTGAAAAGTGTCAACATGGGCTTGGCATCCCTGGTTTTGAAGGTTCTCATTATCCATCCTGTCATTTTTCTGGCAGTGCAATTGCTACAGTGTTATGGTCCTTGAAGGCGAGATCCTCTGTCATGATCACTCCCAGGTCTTTGACGTTAGTTTTTCGCTCTATTGTGTGGTTGGAATTTGTTTTATACTCCGATGAGATTTTAATTTCCTCACATTTTCCATATTGGAGTAATTGAAACTTCTCATCATTGAACTTCATATTGTTTTCTGCAGCCCATTTAAAGATTTGGTTGATGTCTGCTTGGAGTCTTGCAGTGTCTTCAATGGTGGACACTGTCATGCAGATTCGGGTGTCATCTGCAAAGGAAGACACGGCACTGTGGCTGATATCCCTGTCTATGTCCGATATGAGGATGAGGAACAGCATGGGAGCGAGTACTGTGCCTTGTGGAACAGAGCTTTTCACTGAAGCCGCCTCAGACTTTACTCTGTTGACTACTACTCTTTGTGTTCTACTTGTTAGGAAATTAAAGATCCATCTACCAACTTTTCCTGTTATTCCTTTATCACGCATTTTGTGTGCTATCACACCATGGTCACACTTATCAAAGGCTTTTGCAAAGTCTGTGTATATAACATCTGCATTCTGTTTGTCTTCTAGAGCATCCAGGACCTTGTCGTAGTGGTCCAGTAGTTGGGACAAACAGGAGCGACCTGCTCTAAACCCATGCTGCCCTGGGTTGTGTAATTGATGGTTGTCTAGATGAGTGGCGATCTTGCTTCTTAGAACCCTTTCAAAGATTTTTATGATATGGGATGTTAGCGCTATTGGTCTGTAGTTCTTTGCTATTGCTTTACTGCTGCCTTTGTGGAGTGGGGCTATGTCTGTTGTTTTTAGTAACTGCGGGACGACCCCAGTGTCCATGCTCCCTCTCCATAGGATGTTAAAAGCACGTGATAGGGGATTCTTGCAGTTCTTGATGAACACTGAGTTCCATGAGTCAGGGCCTGGAGTGGAGTGCATGGGCATGTCATTTATCGCCTTTTCAAAGTCATGTGGCATCAGGGTAATGTCAGATAGGCTTGCGTCTACCAGGTTCTGTGGCACTCTTATACAAAAATCATTTAGATCTTCAACTTTCAGTCTGGTTAGCGGCTCGCTAAAAACTGAGTCATACTGGGACTTTAGTAACTCACTCATTTCCTTGCTGTCATCTGTGTAGGACCCATCTCGTTTTAGTAGGGGCCCAATACTGGATGTTGTTCTCGACTTTGATTTTGCATAAGAAAAGAAATACTTTGGGTTTCTTTCAATTTCATTTATGGCTTTTAGTTCTTCCTGCGTTTCTTGATTCCTGTACAATTCCTTTAGTTTTATTTCGATGTTTGCTATTTCTCTGACCAGTGCCTCACTACGTATTTCAGATATATTGGCCTCTTGTAGCCGCTCTGTTATTCTTTGCCTTCGCCTGTATAGGGAGCGCCTCTCTCTTTCTAGTTTACATCTTCTCCTCCTTTTCCTTAAGGGAATTTGCCTTGAGCAAACCTCAAGTGCCACAGACTTAATTTGTTCTAGACATAGGTTAGGATCCGTAATGCTTAGGCTATCTTCCCAGTTTATATCATTTAGGACTTGGTTTACTTGGTCCCACCTTATGTTTTTGTTATTGAAGTTGAATTTGGAGAAGGCTCCCTCGCAACTCATCACATTTTGTCGATCTGGGGCCCCCCTCATACATGTCTGGACCTCTATTATGTTGTGATCTGAGTATATCGTTTTTGATATGATGACATTTCGTATCAGATCATCATTGTTAGTGAAGATGAGGTCCAGCGTATTCTCCAATCTTGTAGGCTCTATTATTTGCTGGTTTAAGGTGAATTTGGTGCAGAGATTTAAAAGCTCGTGTGTGTGCGAGTTTTCATCTGAGCTGCCTCCTGGTGTTATCTCTGCTACCACATTATTTGCAATATTCTTCCATTTTAGGTGCCTTAGGTTGAAGTCCCCCAGGAGCAAGATGCTGGGGGGCAGGAGCTGGGAGGTTTTCCAGACAGTGGTCAATTTTCAGAAGCTGGTCCTGGAATTGTTGGGACGTTGCATCTGGAGGCTTGTATACAACTACGATGACCAGGTTTTGATTCTCGATCTTTACTGCTAAAACTTCAACTACGTCATTTGAGACATTTAGTAGTTCTGAGCATATAAGTGACTCTGTGATATACAGGCCAACCCCCCCCCCTTTTGCCTGTTCACTCTGTCACATCTGTATAGGTTGTAGCCAGGGATCCATATTTCATTGTCCAAGTGATCCTTTATGTGGGTCTCTGTGAAAGCCGCAAACATTGCATTTGACTCTGTAAGCAGTCCACGGATGTAAGGTATTTTGTTGTTCGTCGCTGGCTTTAGACCCTGTATATTTGCAAAGATGAATGTCGTCGGATGGGTGGTATGGGGGGGTCTTTTTTTCCTGGCACTAATATCTGTTGTTCTGGAGTGGAGGCCATTGACTGTGGTTCCACTCCAGAAATGATTGCAGTTGGTGTACGATTTCTGTCATTTCCTGCCAGCTTTTTTCCTTCCTGGCGCTAAATAACCTCTCTCTCTGGAGTGGCTTTGGCTACCCAGATTTTCCCATGGTCTGGATGTTCTGTGTCTTCTTGTACCCTTTAGGTTGTGTGCCTGGCAATATAGGTTATAGCACTGTCTTTCCTGAACTGATGAGTGACACATTTCATGGTGGAAAAGCTTACAGAAAGGGAGGTTGCATTTTCCTGTTGTCATATGGGCACGGCATTTTCTGGGGTGGTCAAAGTTGCATGTCTCATCTGTTTTCCCAGAAATTCCATGCCTGCAGATACCAAATGCATAATACAGTGGTACCCCGACTTACGATGGTCCCCAAACTCACCCTTTTATGTAAGTTTATTTTTTTAAATGCTTTTGTAAGTGTAATTTTGGGGGTCTAAACGGACTAGTCTATTTTACATCATTTCTTATGGAGATAAATTCGTTTGGTAATGGCACTTGAACAGCATTCTGGAATGAAAAAATATCGTAAGTCGGGGTACCACCGTATTTGCATAGGCTTGGTTTGTGTTTGCCTTGTTATTTTGTGACTGTGTTCTCTAATGTATTCCCTATTGGTGTGGTTTTCCTGTCTCATTTCTATCTTCAGCACTAGTGCTAACATCCCCTTTTGTTCCTTCTCCAACACTAGCACCTTCAGGAGCACTGTCCTCCAGGACAACACTAGCACCCTCAGGAGCACTCTCCTCTAGGAGAACACTAGCACCCTCAGGAGCACTGTCCTCCAGGACAACACTAGCCCCCTCAGGAGAACTATCCTCCAGGACAACACTAGCACCCTCAGGAGCGCTGTCGTTCAAGACAGCCCCGTCCAAACCACCCATCTTATTTTCCCAGCTGTCATACCAAGTTGACATGTCTTTTAAGAAGGATCTTTTATTGGTGTTCTTGTCTTTTAATATAGATGCAATTTCCTCATACAGGTGTATCTCGTTTGGGCAGACCCAAAAACATCTCTCTGAGTTTATGTCAAGTGTGGTCACTGGTTGAAAATCCCTGCATATACCATGGGACCACTGACCACAGAGATTGCAAGCAATCCAGGCCTGTTTTCGTCCCTTACCCTTTCTACAGACTACACAGATCTTCATGGTGGTGGTCATCTTACAACACTTGACCACTCTCCTAGCTAGCTAGTCTATAATTTCTCGAAGTATTTAGTTGTTTTTAACAGTTCCTCTGATTGGCTTATTTCCAACGAATCCGTTTGAATCCGGTCCTTTGTTCACTTATTTCTTCGACGAATACGGTTTGCACTCACTGTATATTTTAACTAATAACCACCTTAATGTAGATCTGTCTATTTGTATTGTATCTATTTGTTGTAGTTGCTGTTTGGGTGTTTAATAAGGGTGTGTAAACCCCGTTAGCTTATGAATCTGGTTAGAGGATACCTTGTTTTCAATGAATCCGTTTGAATCCGGCCATTCGTTCACTTGTTCTTGACGAATCCGGCGAATCCGGATTAGTTGATCACTTATTTGAGCGTATCCAGTCAGTGATTTTGGACTAGCACATGAAAAGGACTACTGGAAGAATACTTAACAGTAATATGTGTTCAGTTTGATATAAAAAGTATAACTTGCTGTTGGAGCAGCCGTGGCTTCTGAAGATGAAGATTACTGGAGGAATATTTGATTTTCATTGTGTATATTGCCACCGCTACTAACTACAGGTTTAGTGTATTACCACAAACTGTATACGTCACTCCATCGCAATAAGTACCGATTTGTTACTAGTTAATAGCTACGGCAACACTGTAAGGTTTCTGAATGATGACACTAGGTGGATGGTATCACTAAATTTTAGGTCAGGTACACTGGCAGGTTTAAAAATTATTAATACGAGCTGACCGGCATGGTAGGGTTCTGGCGACTGTTAGCAACTGTTTACCACATGAACCTTGCATCTTTAGGCCTAAATTCACCTTAAATTTCACCTTACATTTATTTGGTATCTTATCTATATATTACAGTACCACTGTGATAAACACTATAACACTATATATGACACTCTATTATCTTGGAGACTATCTTTCCTCTGGCAAAAAAGGTTCTAGAATTGTTGTTATTTGCACACGGTACACTAAGCCTAACGTCCCCTCTTGAAAGTATACTCTGGCAGGTATTGCACACTAATTCTCATTTTTGATGCAGTGTATACTATTTTTTCTGCTAGTTTGGTTCCAAGCGCTGGAGGGATGAACCTTATAAGTTCACTGGCACAGTCTAGAGTTCTAGCACGCAAACGAGATCGCGATAATCACGAAAAAAACAAGGAGTACGCCTAAATTCTAGCGCCCTCAAATCAAGCAGAAACAGGCTGTTAGGCCTAGATGTGATAGAATGGGTCTGTGCGGTCAGTGTGCGCAGTATAAAAAAATCCTGCACCACACAGAGCATAATGAGGAAAAAAAAACTCTGACCGTGTTTTTGGTTTAAAACAGCGACTTTGCAGTCTATTTTCGTATGGTATTTATGCTTGTATTCTCGTTTTCTTAGTCTCATTTTATAGAATAGATGATATATTACAGAAATAGCGATAATTTTGACTGGTTTCATGATGACAAGTATCTTGAAACTGAGTGCAAAGTAGTGAAAATGTTCGATATTGGCCGATGTTCAAGAGTAAGCAAATCACACCATGCGTCCAATACACATCAACTGGAGAGTCTAATATTCTTGCACAAGTGCGCTGATATTATTTATACCATTTTTAGAATGATGCAGTTGTATACATAACAGTAAATCTTCTATTTTTTATGAGAATAAAAATTCAAAATGGAAAGCAAAAGTAATGTAAGAGGAGCCTGGAGACATGACTAATGAACAGAGATGTTATTTTAGTGCCAGGAATGTCTGCCTTGTTTATTATGGACCCTATTTTGAAATTGGCATCGTTTGAAATTTGTGAAATTGGTCAAATTGCCATTTTCTGACCACTATTTTGGGTAGTTGAAATTGGTAAATAGGCGGTTTATTGTACTCAATCGATAGAAGAAATGAAGTTCTATAGTGAAATAGCTATAATTTTAGAAGACTGAAACATTGAAATTTGCCGAAAATAGAGCTCAAAGTGGGCGAAATCGCCAATGCATTAATGTCATCAATACTGCTAACTTCGCGAAAGCATAATTCCGTTAGTTTTCGATCAAATTTCATAATTTTTGTGGCGTTATGATCGGAAAAAGATTCTCTATCATTTCATAAGAAAAAAATAATTTTTTTTTTTAAATTCTTGGACCCTGAGAACGAGTTTTGGAAAGGGTCCTTGGACCCCCAAAGGGTTAAAGAACTGCCAGACACAGCGCTCCCTGGACAGATTTTTGGTTAGAGTGGAGTCCAGTGACTCTCAAGCTGGTCCTAGTGGCATTAAAAGAAAAAGGCCAGTAACCCCAGAAAAGAACTTGCCACCTGCAGTGTTAATGGAAGGGGATTCCCCTTCCAAGCACTAGCATACTACTCCATCTTCTCCCCTCCTCCCGTCTTCCACACATCAACAACTCTTCAATAAATGTAAGTGACATGTTATTGTACTATTATTTCTTAATTTTTCATAAAATTGTGTATAATTTAATGTCAAAAAATTCTAAAAAATATTTTATTTTAATACTTTTGGATGTCTGGAACGGATTAATTTTATTTCCATTATTTCTTATGGGGAAAATAGAATCGGAGTTCGACCAAACCAATGATCGACGAGCCCTCTGGAACGGATTACCAACGAGAACCGGGGGTTGACTGTACAATTAACCACTCCACAGTGCAGTGTCTTCCTTTGCAGATGACACCCGAATCTGCATGACAGTGTCCACCGTTGAAGACACTGCAAGACTCCAAGCAGACATCAACCAAATCTTTAACCCTTTGGGGGTCGACAGGCCTTCTGAGGAAAGTGTTCCTGGGGTTGAAAAATATTCGGGAAAAAAAAAATTATTTTTTCTTATGAAATGATAGTTTTTTTTCTGAATCTAAATAGCTAAACAAAAAATTTTTGCGATCAATACTTACGGAGATATGGAGGCTTCAAGTTGACCCAAAATGATCCGGTGACAGCAACATCGGCAACTTCCGGTTGGCCGGTAATCGTTTTTTTTATTTTTTGAAGTTGTTTTCTTATGAAATTTAATTTTTTTTTTCAAATAACTTTTATGGACTGTGAGACCAATATAAGTGCTGTTTTTCAAATATTCACTCGCTATTTCTTATAAAATAATGCCACAAAGTTTGTTATCACTAGTTTGTTTACAAAACATATTTACAACAATGTACAATTATGTTTATAACTATTGTTCAATCATATATATAAACATATTGAGTCACTGCAGATGTTTCTAGAAGTTCTGCAGCCTGTGGAAGTCTCTGAAACATGGTTCCATGCACAATGGTGTTTCACATTCCACACACATGAAACAATTGTCTTTGCGTTTCTGTGGGCGTCTTTTTGTATGTGCACAGACATAACACCTCTTCTGAGCCTTTTTCTTGCAAGCAGTAGCAGGCAGTTTTGTTAGGAAGTGTTCACCACCAAGCCTCAGACGAGAGGGTAGTTGTTGGTAATTTCGTGGGCGGTTTTCTATTGCAGGTGGTGTTTCTTGGTACTTGGTGATTATTTGCCTGATAACAGACAAACAAAATTCACCATATGGTGGTTTGTTTGTGGTCTTCAACTTATAAACATTATAAGCATTGAGCATGGAAATGTCCAGAATGTGAAAAAAGAGTTTTATGTACCACTTATAACTCTTTCTAACACAATCAGCAAACCCAATCTGCATGTCACATTTGTCCACTGAACGCATATTGAGAGTGTAGTCCATCACAGCTGCAGGTTTTAGAATGGGTTCATCGGTCTCTCTATTCACCCTGCCACTGTCTGCCATTTCATTAGGGTGAATTGATGACAACAGTGTGACATCTCGTTTGTCATGCCACCGAAATGCCATGATATCATTGGCGCCTCACCTCTACGAGTGCCAGCATTGAACCTTGGCATATGCTTATGATTTGCACGCACTGTACCGCACACATCTGTCATGTTCACTCGCAAAAAATCACTGAGGGAGGGGCTTGTGTACCAGTTATCAGTATATAATATATGCCCCTTACCAAGATATGGTTCCATCATTGTTCTAACCACATCACCAGAGATACCCAGTAACTTCCTGGTATCTTTCAATGTATTACTTCCAGTGTACACAATAATATCCAATACAGTACCACTGTAGCAATCACAAAGCACAAACAACTTTATACCAAAGCGTTTCCTCTTGCTTGGTATATACTGCTTGAATGACAGTCTACCTTTGAACAGAATAAGTGACTCGTCAATAACAAGCTTCCTGAAGGGATAAAAATACATATTGAACTTCTCTTTCAGATACAGAAACACATTCCTAATCTTATATAACCTGTCGGTTCTGTCAGGCCTGGTTTTTTCTGAAAAATGCAACATGCGTAGAAGTAGCACAAATCGATTCACTGGTATAATATCACTGAAAGCTGGTGTTGCAATCAATCTGTCTGTTGACCAATATGATTTGATACGGTGTTTATAGACATGCGGCATAAGCATTATTGTGGCAAAGAAAAGTTACATCTCTGCCACAGTTGTCTCCTTCCACTGGTGTAGACGTGATTTTGGTGAAAGAATCGTGTTTGCCATTGTGTAATCGAAGTATCTGTTGCTTTCTCTGATAATAATGTCTATCAGGGGTTCGTCAAAGAATAACTGGAAACATTCCAGTTCAGTGGCATTGTTCCCAAGTGGACAAGATGGGCGTAATCCACTGTGACTTTCATCAAACTGATGGGGATTGGGAATAAAATTGTCAGTTTCCTGCCAATCCCAGGTGCGGTCTGCTGGTGGGTACTGGATATTTACAGGTGGTTGTGGGGGTTGTGGAAGTGGAGGTTGTAGTTGTGGGGGTTGGTGGGTGGGTGAGGGTTGCCTTTGTTGTAACTGAGCTGAGTCAGCGGCGTGGGTGCCAGCATGGTCCACTGCTGGTGCCTCGCGCGCCGCACCACCACCACCACTAGCAGTTGCATGCATATTTCTCATACCAATTGCAACGCTATCATCATCATTTTCATTATCACTTCCTGTTGTATGCCCACGGGATGTACTCCGAGATGTACTCCTAACCCTTGGAAGAGCATATGGCACACTACCAGAGCGCATATACCGTCGTATATACTGACGCTTCACTGGTGAATATTCCTCTTCACTCGTGCTACTGGAACTATTTCGAAGGGCTTGGAGTTCATAGTCACTATCAGTATCATCACTATTGCTCACATCTGAGTCTGGAACATTAGAAAATAGGGGTTTCCGCCTTCGTTCTGGTACAACTGGCCGTGAACAAGACGCCACAGCACCAGAGGTGGATGGCTGAGGGTCGTCTGGGTTTTCCTCACTTATACCGGTATTATGGTCACTAGTTTCGGTCACAACCGCCTCAAAACCTTGAAAGTCACCTTCACTAACACCCCCATCACTGTTAGAACTGTCACTGATGAATAAAAGTGTCCCAATTCGCCGAGGAGTAAGGTGTTTCTTGCTGCGAGGCATGGTGGAGAAGGTGTACTGAAATGGTGTTCCCACAATGCACCACTGGGTGCCCAATTTTTTTCCTACTGCGCACACTGACCGCGCAGACCCATTCTCTCATCCCTAGCCCTACCAGCTGTTTCCCGCTTAATTTGAAGCTGCTAGAATTTACGCGTACTAGTACAGCACCAACCCCTGCTCGTAAAACGTACTAGTATGGCACCGACCCCGAAAGGGTTAAATGGGCTGCAGAAAACAATATGAAGTTCAATGATGAGAAATTTCAACTACAGTCAACCCCCGGTGTTCGTCAGCATCGGAGTTCATTAAAATCGGTCTTCGTTAAGTTTTTTCACGAAAATTTTGGCTCGGTGTTAACGAATCCGCTCGGAGTTAATGATTCGTCCAGGATGCGTACGCGTGGCTGAGCGGGCCCGGGCACTCCATTCAGCCTCAGTGTGCTATTGTTTACCAGCGAGTGACTGCCACCCATGCCACCCACGCATTCATACCATACATTTTGTCATTATTCCAGTGTTTTTAGCGCTTGCAACTGCTAAATAAGCCACCATGGGCCCCAAGAAAGCTCCTAGTGCCAAGCCTGTGGTAAAGAATGTCAGAAATATGGTAGAATTGAAGAAGGAGATCATTGCAAAATATGAAAGTGGAGTTCATTTGGCTGAGCTGGCCAGGCTCTATGGCAAAGTCCATTCAACCATCTCTTCCATTGTGGCCAAGAGAAAGGAAATCAAAGACGCTGTTGTTGCGAAAGGTGCAAGTATGGTCACAAAACAGAGATCTCAAGTGCTGGAAGAAGTGGAAACTTTGTTGTTGGTTTGGATCAACGAGAAACAATTAACAGGAGAT
>WNWK01050436.1:0-12837 GCA_009830355.1 Cherax destructor | reverse complement strand
TGTTCCTTTCGGACTATTTTGCGGTCATTGCGTCCACCTTCGCACCCGTTGGCAACAACGCTGGTCTGACCTGCTGAATAACAAACTTCATTCTATTAAACCGGTTATAGGTTTCTGGCCTTCTTCTTGTCGCAATGTCGAGGTTGGGAGACTACTCTCTCCTGTCTTCGCATCGGCCACACTCGTCTTACTCACGGGTATCATGGAGAGGCTCCCTGCCCCTCTCTGTGAGCATTGTCAGGTTCAGTGTCATTCAACATATCCTGTTGGACTGCCCACTCTATCAACGAGCTTTTGCAGAATTTACCTCCAAACGTCTTCGCTCTGCAGCCTTTCTTCCCTTCACTTCTTGCAGATGGACCCTCCTTTAATCCTGACTCTATCTCATCGACTTTTTGACAGAAACTGACTTACTACAAACTCTGAAGATTATACCTCTAGCACCTCCTCAGTCCCTTCTACCTCGATCTCTTGCTACCCTCCCACCCCTGCACTATCCACCGTCATCTTGCACTCCATACCCTACCACCTAATCGTCCATCTCCCTCTTACAACCAACTCTCCCTGCAACCTACAATAACCTGCAGCGCTGTATAACCCCTGTGGTTTAGCGCTTCTATTTGATTATAATAATTATATAGTAGTATGTCATTGATGTCAACTAGGCCTGTATACCTTCTACATGTACTTGTAGAAGTAGATATTAAAATGCAAAGGGGTGATGGAGGCTCAATCGTCTGACAACTAATTGTGAGAGGTGTTCTACTTTCCCAGTGTACCACTGGCGTTCAGGAAAATGAGACAAAGGAAAAATCAATGAGTAACACGGCCAATAAAAGAAACTAATAGTGTCAGGCTACAATTCAACACAAGTGTTTAAAGGGGGCAAACATTTATTTACAGGCAATATTTCATCTGGTGAAAGCTTTCTTATTGTTGACAAACTTGTCATTCCAAAATGATGGAAAACTACAGTGGCATAGCAGAAAAAGACCCATTTAATTGTATACCCGGGGAGGTTTTTGGGTGTCTTTTGCTTTCGTAGGGAGTGATTTTCATGTGCAAGTTTGGTACTAATCCCTCTAGGATTTTCCAAGTGTATTTTATCATATATCTGTCTTGTCTGCATTCCAGGGAATACAAATCAAGGGACTTCAACCATTCCTGGTAATTTACGGTGCTGTCAAAAAGTCATCAATAGAGTCAGTCAAAGGTGGGTCTGTCAGCAAGGAGGGAAGATAAAGTAAAGGCATTAGAACAGTGATAACATTGGAGGTAAATTCTGCGTGCTCGTTGATAGTGGACGGTCCAACAGAATATGGCTAACAAAAGTGGAACCTGACAAGTCTCAGAGTGGAACAGGGCACCTCTCCAAAGAGATACCTGTGAGCAAGACTAGTGTGTCTGATGCAAATACAAGAGAGTGAAGTCTCCCAACTGCAGCATCGTTGACAAGACAACTTCCAGGAACCATAGCCAGGAGCTATGACTCGACCCCTGCAACCACAACTAGGTGAGTACATAATCCATACCAGGAGCTTGTTCTAAACTCGAAATGTTCGAAAGTCGAATCAATATTTCCCATAAGAAATAATGGAAATAAAATTAATCCTTTTCCAGAAATCCAAAAATATTAAAAAAAAAATACATTTTAATGAGATTAATTATAGTTCTACATATTACACATACGAATTATACTACATAGTAAAGATATCTTAAATAAATGCATGTATATTTAAATATTTAAACAAATAAAATAACATTTTTACTTCCCTTTATTGAAGATTGTTGATGGCATATGGAAGATAGGGAGGAGTAGTAAGGGAGGGAGGGCTTAGTGTTTGGAAGGGGAACCTCTTTAAGGGGGGCTCCTTGTCACGGTAAAGAGGCTATTGGTCTGAGGAATTGGACCTCTTGGTCTTCTTTCTCAGACCGAACCTAATTACCCCCGAATCCCCCCTCCCATTTCCCATCTGCCCCATCCTCCCTTTTCCCTTTCCTCCTCCAAATCCCTCCCTTATTCCCTTCTCATTTTTACCCTGTGAGTTTCTCTCTGCAGGCATTCTGGTTCTTAGATAGAGGGAAAGGGTACCGTGGTCCATCTTATTCAGTTGAGGTTTTTGGCGGTGGTGTAGTTTGCCTTTGCCGTGGAATCTGGATCGCTTGGGGATGTCCAGATCCCTCTTCGGTCTCCCGGGGAGTGGCTTTGGGTGTCTTTCGGGCGACGGGTGTATCTCTGGAGTCCACCTTTCAGATTCCGGGGGTGGTGGCCACAGGAGGTATGCTTTGTGATGGGTGTCTGGCCGCTCTCTCTTTTGTCCACCGAGGTGGCTCAGTGGATGTGAGGTTGCTATCACGAATTGCTGGTTTACTGGCATAAAGGGTAGGGTATGGCACGGGTTCTATGCCACATCTGCACTACTTGTGGTGCTGAGGTCCTCTTGGGCGCAGAGGGGGATTTATGCCCCTTTCATTCCTCCTAGGAGCTATTCCTCCACATTCCCCCCATTTTTTATTCTTTTTTTTTCTTTGTATTTTCTTTTCTTTTTAAAAAAAATAAAGTAACCTAACCATGGACGACCCAATCAGTGAACCTACTACCCCTGGGCCCCTTCCTGTTACCACACCTTGTTCTGACCTGGCCTCGTTATCATACAACTCTTTAGACACTTCCAATACCCCTGTACCTCTCATTGGTGCCGGTTCGTCACCTACTTCAGGTGACGAAGTAGGTGACCAGCCCTTTTGATACGTCTGACCTTCGCTCTTCTCTGACCTTGCTTTCGGCTTCTCCCTCTACGGTGTGGCAATTTTCGGGTTGCCTGCCCGTCCCACGACGGACCAATTCTGATCCCACTTCTAAACGCCCAAGACCCGTACATGATGATACTTCATTACTTCCTTCCATGCATCTCAGAAACGACCAGCTTAAACGCTATATTTCACACTACACAATGGACTAAGTTTTTTATGCTGAGACCAACTTCTACTACCTATCTTTCTGATCATAGTATTGGTAAAGCACTTCTGCGCCATGTGGGCAAAGACATCGCCTTTCACGCTCTCAAAAGTGGCACACGCATAGTTACGGTCCAGAATGCTGACCAAGCTCGTTTTCTTTCTCGCCTTTCGTCCATAGATGCTACTCCTGTCACTATTGAAAAACATCATTCTCTCAACACTTGTAGTGGCACTGTTATTCTACCTGGAGTCTACCTGGGGAGAATTCCAGGGGTCAACGCCCCCGTGGCCCGGTCTGTGACCAGGCCTCCTGTTGGACCAGAGCCTGATCAACCAGGCTGTTACTACTGGCCGCACACAGTCCAACGTACGAACCACAGCCTGGCTGGTCAGGTACCGACTTTAGGTGCCTGTCTAGTGCCTGCTTGAAGACAGCCAGGGGTTTGTTGGTAATCCCCCTGATGTATGCTGGGAGGCAGTTGAACAATCTTGGGCCTCTGACATTTATTATGTTGTCCCTCAACGTGCTAGTGGCACCCCTGCTCTTCATTGGGGGGATGTTACATCGCCTGCCGAGTCTTTTGCTTTCGTAGGGAGTGATTTTTGTGTGCAAGTTTGGTACTAAGCCCTCGAGAATTTTCCATGTGTATATAATAATGTATCTCTCCAGCCTGCGTTCTAGAGAGTACAGGTTTAGGAACTTCAAGCGTTCCCAGTAGTTGAGGTGGTTTATCGCACTTATGCGTGCGGTGAAGGTTCTCTGCACATTTTCAAGGTCAGCAATTTCACCCGCCTTGAAAGGTGCAGTTAGTGTGCAGCAATATTCCAGCCTAGATAGAACAAGCGATCTGTAAAGTGTCAACATGGGCTTGGCATCCCTGGTTTTGAAGGTTCTCATTATCCATCCTGTCATTTTTCGAGCAGATGCAATTGCTACTTTGTTATGGTCCTTGAAGGTGAGATCCTCTGACATGATCACTCCCAGGTCTTTGACATTAGTTTTTCGCTCTATTGGGTGGTTGGAATTAGTTTTGTACTCCGATGAGATTTTAATTTCTTCACGTTTTCCGTATCTGAGTAATTGAAATTTCTCATCATTGAACTTCATATTGTTTTCTGCAGCCCATTTAAAGATTTGGTTTATGTCTGCTTGGAGTCTTGCAGTGTCTTCAACGGTGGACACTGTCATACAGATTAGGGTGTTATCTGCAAAGGACGACACAGCACTGTGGCTTATATCCCTGTCAATGTCTGATATGAGGATGAGGAATAGGATTGGAGCAAGTACTGTGCCTTGTGGAACAGAGCTTTTCACAGTAGCTGCCTCAGACTTTACTCTGTTAGGAAATTATAGATCCATCTACCAACTTTTCCTGTTATTCCTTTATCATGCATTTTGTGTGCTATCACACCATGGTCACACTTGTCAAAGGCTTTTGCAAAATCTGTGTATATAACATCTGCATTCTGTTTATCTTCTAGAGCATCCAGGACCTTGTCGTAGTGGTCCAGTAGTTGGGACAGACAGGAGCGGCCTGCTCTAAACCCATGCTGTCCTGGGTTGTGCAATTGATAGGTATCAAGATGGGTGGCGATCTTGCTTCTTAGAACCCTTTCAAAGATTTTTATGATATGGGACGTTAGCACAATTGGTCTGTAGTTCTTTGCTATTGCTTTACTGCCCCCTTTGTGGAGCGGGGCTATGTCTGTTGTTTTTAGTAGCTGCGGGACGATCCCCGTGTCCATGCTCCCTCTCCATAGGATGTTAAAAGCATGTGATAGGGGCTTCTTGCAGTTCTTGATGAACACGGAGTTCCATGAGTCTGGACCTGGAGCGGAGTGCATGGGCATGTCATTTATTGCCTTTTCGAAGTCATTTGGCGTCGTGGTTATGTCAGAAAGGCATGCGTCTGTCAAGTTCTGTGGCACTCTCATAAAAAATTAATTTAGGTTTTCGATTTTCAGTCTGGTTAGTGACTCGCTAAAAACTGAGTCATACTGGGATTTAAGTAACTCGCTCATTTCCTTGCTGTCATCTGTGTAGGACCCATCCCGTTTAAGTAGGGGCCCAATACTGGTTGTTGTTCTCGACTTTGATTTTGCATAGGAAAAGAAATACTTAGGGTTTCTTTCAATTTCATTTATGGCTTTTAGTTCTTCCCGTGTCTCTTGATTCCTGTAAGATTCCTTTAGTTTTAATTCGATGTTTGCTATTTCTCTGACTAGTGTCTCCCTACGTATTTCAGAGATATTGGCCTCCTGTAGCTGCTCCGTTATTCTTTGCCTTCGCCTGTATAGGGAGCGCCTTTCTCTTTCTAGTTTGCATCTTCTCCTCCTTTTCCTTAAGGGAATTTGCCTTGAGCAAACCTCAAGTACCACAGAGTTAATTTGTTCTAGACATAGGTTGGGATCCGTGATGCTTAGGAAATCTTCCCAGTTTATATCATTTAGGACTTGGTTTACTTGGTCCCACCTTATGTTTTTGTTGTTGAATTTGGAGAAAGCTCCCTCGCGGCTGATCACATTTTGTTGATCTGGGGCTCCTCGCATGCATGTCTGGACCTCTTATTATGTTGTGATCTGAGTATATTGTTTTTGATATGATGACAATTCGTATCAGATCATCATTGTTGGTGAAGATGAGGTCCAGCGTATTCTCTAATCTTGTGGGCTCTTACTATTTGCTGGTTTAAGGTGAACTTGGTGCAGAGATTTAAAAGTTCATGCATGTGTGAATTTTCATCTGAGCTGCCTCCTGGTGTTATCTCTGCTACCACATTGTTTGCAATGTTCCTCCATTTTAGGTGCCTGAGGTTGATATCCCCCAGTAGCAAGATGTTGGGGGCAGGAGCTGGAAGATTTTCCAGACAGTGGTCAATTTTCAGAAGCTGTTCCTGGAATTGTTGGGACGTTGCATCCGGGGGCTTGTAGACAACCACGATGACCAGGTTTTGATTATCGACCTTTATTGCTAATACTTCAACTACATCATTTGAGGCATTTAGTAGTTCTGAACATACAAGTGACTGTGATATACAGGCCAACCCCCCCACCTTTTTGCCTGTTCACTCTGTCACACCTGTATAGGTCGTAGCCCGGGATCCATATTTCATTGTCCAAGTGATCTCTTATGTGGGTCTCTGTGAAAGCCGCAAACATAGCATTTGACTCTGTAAGCAGTCCACGAATGTAAGGTACCTTGTTGTTTGTTGCTGGCTTTAGACCCTGTATATTAGCAAAGAAGAATGTAGTTGGATTGGTGGTATTGGTGGTATGGGGGGGTCTTTTTTTCCTGGCTCTAATATCTGTTGTAATGGAGTGGAGGCCACTGACTGTGATTCCACTCTAGAAATGATTGTAGTTGGTGTACAATTTGTCATTTCCTGCCAGTTTTTTTTTTCCTTCCTGGCACTAAAAAACCTCTCTCTCCGGAGTGGCTGTGGCTACCCAGATTTTGCCATGGTCTGGATGTTCTGTGTCGCCTCGTACCCTTTAGGTGGTATGCCTGGCAATATAAGTTATAGCACTGTCTTTCCTGAATTGATGTGTGGCACATTTCAGGGTGGAAAAACTTACAGGACGGGAGGTCCAACAGAATTTCCAAAACTGTGGTGATGACATTCTGGAGCAGCGTGAGCTGCCCGTAAGCGAAGACGTTATCCTTGCAATATAGCTCGTTTAACATTTGACTGCCGTGAACTTCCACCTTCGGTTTACATTGCAGGTCAAGGTTTGCAAGTTCGAAAGGTGACCCTTACACCACAACAGTGTAGAAACTGCTGGCGTTTTGGTCATCCAGCGAAATATTGCAGGTCCATGGCCGAATGCCCAGTCTGTGGTGCCGACGACCATGCCAGTCCTTCTTGTAATCTACCTCCCTCTTGCCTTAACTGTCATGAGGCGCATTCATCGTACTCTCGCCGTTGTCAGGTTTACCTGAATGAGTGGGAAATCCGTTCTCAAAGAGGCGGAAGGCTTCTCATATGCTATGGCCGTCTCTCATCTACGCCTTCAAAGGAGACTTCCCAGTATTTCCTATTTTCGCATTGCTAAACGTCGCCCCACTTCTGGGGTCCCAACTTCCCTGGCTTCCTCTGTGGCTGCCTCATCCTCAGTCACCCCTGTCTCGAATCCTTTTGCTGTTCTTGGCTCCGAGGGGACCTCGGCATCCCATACTGTCCACACCCCTTCCTCTATTCACTCGCACAGTTCTGTGTCTACTCGCCCTCGTTCACCACCTAAACCACAGCGCCCCTCTTCTTCTCATAAGCCCGGTAAAAAATCCCCATTGCAGGGTTCTTCACCTCCGACCAGTTCTGTAACGTGTGTGGAGGTTCATCCTACTCCTCGTTCAATATCTTCATCCCCTGTTCCCTTCAAGGTTCCTTCCTTGACTGCCCATCCCCAGGTCGCTTCCACTCCTGTCCCCTCCCAAGCTCTTTTGACAGTTTCCTCTTCCATCACCTCGCCCTCTACTTTCGTACCATCTATGGTCTCCCAGATTGTCGCTCACACTCCTCCTTCCATCTCAAATGTGGTCCTGCATATGTGACTCCCGAAACGCTGAAGGCTATTGCAGGATTTATTGCAGATACTGAACCGTTGATGGACACTGCTCCACCTCCGGTTCCTCCTCTCTTCTCCACCTATACCCTTCCTTTCATCAAAGCATCCCCCTCCTTCTCTGATTACAAGTTTTGCGCTGCCTCCACACGTGGACTTTTCTAACCCTAGTTCATAGATACCTCTAATTTCGACTTGTATCTTTCTCTCCATACATCATGGCGTATTTGCAGTGGAATATCCGAGGCCTCAGGGTGAGCTTCAGGTGTTGCTCTCCCAGTTCTCCCCTGTTGGTGTCTGTTTGCAAGAACCCCAATTGCAATCCTCTGTTATCCGGCCCTTTTCAGGCTATGATTTGTTGTATTCATCAGATCCTTTTTCCGATGGAACCTTTAACGAAGGTGCTCTTCTTATACACACTGGTGTTCCATACCATCAGCTCTATGTATACACTCTGTTCTTTATATCTCTTCCCTTCGCGGGCATTGTCTATCCCAGATATTGATTTTCTGGTTTCTTCCTTGCTGCCACCCCTTCTATTACTTGGCGATTTTAAGGCACACCATTTTCTTTGGGGAGGGTCGCACTGTGACTCCCGTGGCGTTCAGTTAGAGGCATTTCTTGCTTCTCTCCCCCTCCGTGTTTTAAATACGGGTACTCTACCCATTTTGATCCCCGAACTCATTCTTTCTCCATTGATCTTTCCATCTGCTCTTCATCAACTGTCCTTGACTTCACCTGGTCTGTCCTCCCGCACTTGCATGATAGCGATCATTTTCCAATCATCCTTAGGTCCCCTTCGTATTCTCCACCTCCTCGAAGCCCACGCTGGCAATTTGACCAGGCGAAATGGGACCTCTACACACATCTTACTACCTTTCATGAAGTTCCTTCCTCGTCCTCCATTGATGAGGTTTTACATCTCTCTTCGTCCTCCGTCTTCACGGCAGCTTCACATTCTATCCTCCAAACCTCGGGCAAGCATTCTCAGAAGTGTGTGCCTTGGTGGTCTCCTGCTTGTGCTCGGGCAGTACGTTTGAAACGCGCTGCATGGGGCAGGTATCGATATAACAGAACCACAGAGAGACTCCTTGATTTCAAGCAGAAGAGAGCTATTGCTCGTCGTGTCATACGTGATGCTAAACGCACTTGCTGGCGAGATTACGTTTCTACTGTCACTTCGGCTTCCTCGATGAGTGCAGTCTGGAAGATTTAGATTTTGCCACCGAAGTGGCTAGTTTATTGTGCACCCCATATGGGTGCACAAGCAGGTATCTTATTTCATGAATAAGATATCTTGACATGTCACATAGGTTATTATATTGTCTATCTCTATATTCCTCAATAAGTGCACAATTAAGCACATAGTGTTCAAGACAGTGACCATATGCTGATCACATAATTTGCATTTAGTTTGATCATCATCTGTGTCTCCCAAACTGTCAGAAGTACCTGTAGCCAAGCCTAAGCCTGGCCACTACAACATCAGTCAGTCTGTTCACATTGCAAGTTGCTCCACAAACATGCCCATCTGTGCTCACATTATCATGAGCATTATCATGGAAATTAATTTGGATTTATATCTACAGTTCACTTATCTGTTACAAGCAAATTTAGGAAATTTGCTTAGAATAAGTGGTATCCTACCTTCACTAAGGAAGAAGGTGCGGAAGTTAAGTGGTAAATTCTCCCCCGACCCGGCTCCCGTTCTTCAGGTTGCTGGTGTCGATATAGCACACCCTCTTGCCGTTGCCACTGAAATTGGTAATCATCTCGTCCGCATTTCTCAGGTGCTCCATCTATGCCCCTCGTTCCTTTCTTCTAAGTCTGCCAGCGAGTTAAAACCCTTAGATTTTTCTTCTCTTAGAGAAGAATCCTATAATGTGCCTTTTACCCTTCAAGAACTGGAGGCAACACTCTCTGCTTGCCGATCATCGGCAGCTGGGCCAGACGGCATACATATTCGTATGCTACAGCATTTACATCAGTCTGCTCTTACTGTCCTCTTACGACTCTTTAATCTTATATGGTCGCAAGGAGTTATTCCCCAGCTGTGGAAGTCTGCTATTGTTCTCCCTTTTCGAAAACCAGGTGCTACGGGACGTGATCCCTCTCACTACCGTCCCATTGCTCTTACCAGTGCAGTTTGCAAGGTGATGGAACGTCTAGTTAATAGACGTTTGATGTGGTATTTAGAGACTCACAATAGTCTCTCCCCTAGTCAGTATGGTTTCCGTAAGGGCCGTTCTGCCATTGACCCCTTGCTGCGCTTTGATACGTATATTCGTAATGCCTTTGCGAATAACCATTCGGTTATCGCTATCTTTTTCGACCTTGAGAAGGCTTATGATACAACTTGGAGATATAATATCTTGGCCCAGGCCCACTCCTTAGGCCTCCGAGGCAACCTACCATTCTTTCTTAAGGCTTTCTTAACTGACAGACATTTCCGGGTCCGGGTTAGTAATGAACTCTCCCCGGAATTTGTCCAAGCTGAAGGTGTTCCCCAGGGATGTGTTCTGAGCACACTTTTTCTGCTTGCTATAAATAATCTGGCATCTGTTCTCCCATCCAATATTTGGTCATCGCTCTATGTGGATGACTTTGCTATAGCTTGTGCAAGTGCTGACTGTCACCTCATTGCAGTTTCCCTCCAGCATGCCATCAACCGGGTTTCTGATTGGGCCACCACTCACGGGTTTAAATTTTCTAGTGGCAAAACTCATCAAATTACGTTCACTAGACGTTCAGTGGTCTCTGATCATCCATTGTACCTATACGGCTCACGTATCCCAGAACGTGATACAGTCAGGTTTCTCGGCCTCCTGTTTGACCGCAGATTGTCCTGGAAACCTCACATTACCTCTCTGAAGGCGACTTGTCATAGCCGGCTGAACCTCCTTAAAACCCTCGCACATCTTTCATGGGGGGCTGATCGTAGAACTCTCCTTCGCCTACATTCGGCCCTAATTCTATCGAAACTCGATTATGGTGACCAGATATATTCGGCAGCCTCTCCTGCCACTCTTTCCAGCCTTAATCCCATCCATCACCAGGGATTACGCTTATGCCTTGGTGCTTTTCGTTCTTCCCCGGTTGAGAGCCTCTATGTAGAAGCGAACATTCCATCCTTGTCCGATCGTCGAGATGCACATTGCATTCGCTATTATGTTCGCTCAAATGACCTCCGCAATCCTTCCATGTATAGGATTGTTACAGATGTTAGTAGGCGCTCTTTATTTGTTCGTCGCCCCTGCTTACTTCCTCCCTTTTCTCTTCGTCTACATTCACTCCTGTCTTCCCTTCAGCTCCCACCTCTATATGTTCATGTGACATCTCCCTTTCCCCTACCCCCTTGGGAAGTTCCTGCTGTCCGTGTCTGTTCTATTCCTCTACCTTGCGCGAAAGCCCAACTGCCTACGGCGGCTTCTCGCTCTTTCTTTCTAGATCATTTCCGTTCTCATTCCCATGCCATAGCAGTATACACGGATGGTTCAAAGTCATCTGACGGCGTCGGATTCGCAGCAGTGTTTCCGGACAGCGTCGTACGAGGGCATCTATTACCCTCGGCTAGCATATTTACGGCTGAATTGTATGCCATTCTTGTGGCACTTATCCGTATTGCATCTTTGATACCTATGCTGGTGCAATTCTACTGCTCTCTTCGGAAGAGGAACTATTGCACCTACTAAAGAGGAATGTTCTTGACAAACTCGCCAATGAAGGAGTCACTCCCATTCCCCCTGACAACTTCCAGGCACAGCGCTCTGTGTTCGTTGCACGTATCAACAGCATCATGCGTGAGCATACTGCTGATGAACTCGTTGAGGAGATCAACCAGGAAAATGAGTTCAAGGTTCTCCAGGCATACAAATTCAACAGGAATGCGGCCAACCAACAATCGCTGAAGCTCATTCTTGAGACTCCTGATGAGGCCAAGCTTGTTTGTGAACAAGGCCTGAAATGTTTTGGCATGAAATGCACACCTGCTCAAGTGAGTATGGAAAGGTTTGTCCCAATTACCCAATGCTACAGATGCTACCAGTTTGGGCATAACACCAACAAATGCAACAAGGAGCAAACCATTTGCAGTATCTGTGCTGGAGAACATGTTCATAGGGAATGCCCAACAGGAGCAAACCCAAGTGCATCCTCTGTGGCGATAAGCACCACGCTGTCTCCCTGGCTGCCCCACCAGGAAGGCTGCAATTCAGAAAATCCTGGACAACAGGAAGTCAGCACTGAATAACAGAAACACTGATCAGTCACCTCCCATTGTATCCCAAGGAGCCTTCCCCAGCCTACCAAGCTCTGGCAGTGCCTCCACTGCTACCTCTTCATCCAACAATGCCAGTGCCCCCACTGCTACCACTTCAACCAACAATGCCTGGAACCAACCAATATCCCACCCACCCCATCCAACTCCAACCTACTCTACTCCTAGCCCACCCCAAGCTCAAGGCACACCTTTCTACCCTATTCCCCTGGCCCCATCCAAGAGGGAGTAATGAAGAGCACTGCCTTCTATTTGATAGCAAAGGAACTAGCAAAGGGTGATGACCGGCTATTCTGCACCCTCATCAATGCCTTGTTTGAAGCCAATGGTTCCATAGTCATACAATATCCAGACATAGTGCGATCTCATATGGGATCTTCCCCACAAACTCTGGCCCCTACCCAACCAGCCCCTCGCAGGGAAGTGACGATCCCGGCACCGGTTACGGAAGCTGTTGCACAATCTACCGCCTTTGAGGCTAACCTAACTGACCACACAGGTCCAGAACTCCCCGCCAATGTGGCTGACCTAACTGACCACACAGGTTCAGAACCCACCGTCATTGAGGATGACCAAACTGACCGCCCAGGCTCCCACGCTACTCAGAGGGAGACAGTCACTGGGCAACTAGATAGTCTTGATGAACTAGACCTCCAACACCAAGAACCAGTGTCCCCTATTTCAAGCAACGGCAGTTCTGAGACCCCAGTACACCCGAGGGACACAGACTCAGACATGAGTTCGGGATCAGAGAACGAGTCTGAAGTGTCGCCTGATGTTACCATTACCAATAGCAGCGATGAAGCCTCTCTATTCTCGCAGGTAAACACCCAGGAGTATACCCTCCCTACCCCTCTGAAACACACTGGCAGGCGCAACCAACCCCATCGGGACTGCACCTCCAAACGTACCTCCTCTGCTTGCAGCTATACACCTAAGCACGTAAAATAATGGGGATCACAATTCTGCTACCTTTTGAAATAGAGTTGTGTAACCACAACCCAGACATTATCCTCCTCAACGAAACAGCAGCCAGA
>WNWK01050435.1:0-7500 GCA_009830355.1 Cherax destructor | reverse complement strand
TTTTTAAAGAACCGCCAGAAAAGGGGCCCCCGGGACAGATTTTTTTGTTAGAGAGGTTCAGTGACTTCAACCTGGTCCTAGTGGCATTAAAAGAAAAAGGGAAGTAACCCCAGAAAAGAACTTGGTACCTTGGGGAGTGTTAATGGAAGGGGGTTCTTCCAAACACTAGCATAATTTCTCCACTTTTCCTCCTCCCATCCTCCACACATCAACAACTCTTCAATAAATGTAAGTGAATTTTTTGTACTATTTATTTCTTAATTTTTTAAAATTGTGTTTAATTTAATGTCAAAGTTCTAAAAAAATTTTATTTCAATATTTTTTTGGGAAAGTCTGGAACGGATTTAAATTTTTTTTCCATTATTTCTTATGGGGAAAAGAATTGGGGTTCGACCAAACCGGGCGAGGGGGCCCCTGGGCGGATTACCACGAGAACCGGGGGTCAATGTATGTATATATATATATATATATATATATATATATATATATATATATATATATATATATATATATATATATATATATATATATATATATATATATATATAAATATACATATATACACAGTGGACCTCGGGTTAGCCGTAATCCATTCCAGAAGCTTGGCCTTAAAAGAAGGGTTTTAAATTAAATAATATTCCCCTAAGAATTAATGTAAATACAAATTTAAACCGTTCCAGACAAAAATATTAAAAAAAAAATTTTTTTAAAAATTAAATCAGTATTACATACCCTTTTTTGAAGACTAATGTGGCTTCTGAAAGATTTGGGGAGGAGAAAAGGGGGGAAATTATTTGGAAGGGAAAACCTCCAAAGGACTTCAGGTAACAAGCCTCTCTGTATTTTTTCTTTTAATGCCACTAGGACCCGTTTAGAGTCATCCACCCAAATAACTCCCTGCATGCCTGCTACACTCCTGCATGCCTGCTACACTCCCTGCATGCCTGCTACACTCCCTGCATGAATGTACACTCCCTGCATGAATGCTACCCCTCTAGCATGCCTGCTATACTACCTGCATGCCTGCTACACTCCCTGCATGAATGCTACACTCCCTGCATGAATGCTACACCCCTGCATGAATGCTACACTCCCTGCATGAATGCTACACTTGCATGCCTGCTACACTCCCTGCATGCCTGCTATACTCCCTGCATGCCTGCTACACTCCCTGCATGAATGCTACACTCCCTGCATGAATGCTACACTCCCTGCATGAATGCTACACTCCCTGCATGAATGCTACACTCCCTGCATGAATGCTACACCTTGCATGCCTGCTACACTCCCTGCATGCCTGCTATACTCCCTGCATGACTGCTACACCCTCCCTGCATGAATGCTACACTCCCTGCATGAATGCTACACTCCCTGCATGAATGCTACACTCCCTGCATGAATGCTACAATACCTGCATGCCTGCTACACTACCTGTATGCCTGCTACACTCCCTGCATGAATGCTACACTCCCTGCATGAATGCTACACTCCCTGCATGAATGTTACAATACCTGCATGCCTGCTACTCTACCTGCATGCCTGCTACACTACCTGCATGCCTGCTACACTCCTTGCCTCTATGCCTGCCTGCCTTGAATTCTATCGTGTTTCTCACTTTCTTTACCAAAGGAACTTTACTAGGAACTTTCTTGGGAGCCATGGTTACTTATTTCGCAGTTGAACTCACAAAAAACAATGGAAAACAAACAAAATATTTGGATGAATGAGCAGAAGCTTCCTTACGCTCCAGAGACACAGGCAAACTGAAGGCAAGCGCCCGAGCTCGCAGACGGACGCGTCCCATATGGCTGCTAACCGAAATAATGGCCGCTAACCGAATTGGCCGCTAACAGGAACAGCCGCTAACCGAGGGTTCACTGTATATTTAAAATACATATTTACCATTACCATATCCCAACCTTAATCATTTACAGTACAGTGGTCCTCGGTTTTCGGTATCTCCAAACTCGAACATTTATGTAAGTGGATTTTCGTAAGTGCTGTTGCAAGTGTATTTTTGGGGTCTGAAATAGACTCAACCTACGTGACATTATTTCTTAAGGAAGTAAATTGCTCGGTAATGGCACTTCAGCAGCATTCTGGAAACGAATTTTCAGCGAAAACTGAGGGACCACTGTATTAGTACGTAATCACTTTTACTTAAAATTTGATTACAACCTTCTACTATTAATCCACTCTACTTTATAAAAATTAATCTCTATATTCTCTTAAAATAGTTCTTTACATTCATTTACCTCTTATTGTTTTTTTTTATTACCACATCGGCCGATTCCCAAGGCAGGGTGGCCCGAAAAGAAAAACTTTCATCATCATTCACTCTATCACTGTCTTGCCAGAGGGGTGCTTACACTACAGTTATAAAACTGCAACATTAACCCCCCTCCTTCAGAGTGCAGACACTGTACTTCCCATCTCCAGGACTCAAGGCCGGCCTGCCGGTTTCCTGAACCCTTCATAAATGTTACTTTGCTCACACTCCAAAAAGCACGTCAAGTATTAAAACCATTTGTCTCCATTCACTCCTATCAAATACGCCACACATGCTTGCTGGAAGTCCAAGCCCTCGCACACAAAACTTCCTTTACCCTCCCTCCAACCTTTCCTAGGCCAACCCCTACTCCGCCTTCCTCCACTACAGATTTATACACTCTCGAAGTTATTCTTGTCTCTGCTCCATTCTTCTACATGTCCGAACCACTCAACAACCCCTCCTCAGCTCTCTGGATAATAGTTTTGGTAATCCCGCACCTCCTCCTAATTTCCAAACTCCGAATTCTCTGCAATGTATTCACACCACACATTGACCTCAGACATGAAATCTCCACTGCCTCCAGCCTTCCCTCGTTGCAACATTCATCACCCATGCTTCACACCCATATAAGAGTGTTGGTATAACTATACTCATACATTCCTTCTTTACTTCCATGGACAAAGTTCTTGTCTCCACAGACCCAAGTGCTCCACTCACCCTTTTTCCTCATCAATTCTATGATTCACCTCATCCTTCATAGACCCATCTGCTGACATGTCCACTCCCAAATATCTGAATACATTCACCTCCTCCATACTCTCTCCCTCCAATCTGATATCCAATCTTTTGTCAGCTAATCTTTTTGTTATCCTCATCACCTTACTCTTTCTTATATTCACTTTCAATTTTCTTCTTTTACACACCCTACCAAATTCATCCTCCAACCTCTGCAACTTCTCTTCAGAATCTCCCAAAAGCAGTGTCATCAGCAAAAAACAACTGTGACAACTCCCACTTTGTATTTAATTCTTTATCTTTTAACCCCACACCTCTTGCCAAGACCCTCGCATTCACTTCTCTTACAACCCCATCTATAAATATATTGAACAACCACGGTGACATCACACATCCTTGTCTAAGGCCCACTTTTACTGGGAAATAGTCCCCTTCTCTCCTACACACTCTAACCTGAGCCACACTATCCTCATAAAAACTCTTCACTGCTTTCAGTAACCTACCTCCTATTCCATACACCTGCAACATCTGCCACATTGCCCCCCTATCCACCCTATCATATGCCTTTTCCAAATCCATAAATGCCACAAAAACCTCTTTACCCTTATCCAAATACTGTTCACCTATATGTTTCACTGTAAACACTTGGTCTACACACACCCTACCTTTCCTAAAGCCCCCTTGCTCATCTGCTATCCTGCTTTCTGTCTTACTCTTAATTCTTTCAATAATAACTCTACCATACACTTTACCAGGTACACTCAACAGACTTATTCCCCTATAATTTTTGCACTCTCTTTTGTCCCCTTTGCCTTTATACAAAGGAACAATACACGCTTTCTGCCAATCCCTAGGTACCTTACCCTCTTCCATACATTTATTAAATAATAGCACCAACCACTCCAAAACTATATCCCCACCTGCTTTTAACATTTCTATCTTTATCCCATCAATCCCAGCTGCCTTACCCCTTTCATTCTACCCACTGCCTCACGAACTTCCCCACACTCACAACTGGCTCTTCCACACTCCTACAAGATGTTATTCCTCCTTGCCCTATACACAAAATCACAGCTCCCTGTCTTCATCAACATTTAACAACTCATCAAAATATTCCCTCCATCTTCCCGATACTCTAACTCTCCATTTAATAACTCTCCTCTCCTATTTTTAACTGTCAAATCCATTTGTTCCCTAGGCTTCCTCAACTTATTAATCTCACTCCAAAACTTTTTCTTATTTTCAACAAAATTTGTTGATAACATCTCACCCACTCTCTCATTTGCTCTCTTTTACATTGCTTCACCACTCTTTAACCTCTCTTTTTCTCTCCATATACTCTTCCCTCCTTGCATCACTTCTAATTTGTAAAAACCTCTCATATGCTAACTTTTTTCCCTTACTACTCTCTTTACATCATCATTCCACCAATCGCTCTTCTTCCTCCCGCACCCACTCGCCTGTAACCACAAACTTCTGCTGAACACTCTAACACTACATTTTTAAATCTACCCCATACATCTTCGACCCCATTGCCTACACTCTCACTAGCCCATCTATCCTCCAATAGTTGTTTATATCTTACCCTAACTGCCTCCTCTTTTAGTTTATAAACCTTCACCTCTCTCTTACTTACTGCTTCTATTTTCCTTGTATCCCATCTACCTTTTACTCCCACTGTAGCTATAACTAAAAAGTGATCTGATATATCTGTGGCCCCTCTATAAACATGTACATCCTGAAGTCTACTCAACAGTCTTTTATCTACCAATACATAGTCCAACAAACTACTGTCATTACGCCCTACATCATATCTTGTATACTTATTTATCCTCTTTTTCTTAAAATATGTATTACCTATAACTAAACCCCTTTCTATACAAAGTTCAATCAAAGGGCTCCCATTATCATTTACACCTGGCACCCCAAACTTACCTACCATACCCTCTCTACATGTTTCTCCTACTTTAGCATTTAGGTCCCCTACCATAATTACTCTCTCACTTGGTTCAAAAGTTCCTATACATTTGCTTAACATCTCCCAAAATCTCTCTCTCTCCTCTACACTCCTCTCTTCTCCAGGTGCATACACGCTTATTATGACCCACTTTTCGCATCCGACCCTTATTTTAATCCACATAATCCTTGAATTTACACATTTATATTCCCTCTTCTCCTTCTATAACTGATCCTTCAACATTATTGCTACCCCTTCCTTAGCTCTAACTCTCTCAGATACTCCTGACTTAATCCCATTTATTTCTCCCCACTGAAACTCGCCTACCCCCTTCAGCTTTGTTTCGCTTAGGGCCAGGACATCCAACTTCTTTTCATTCATAACATCAGCAATCATCTCTTTCTTATCATCCGCACTACATCCACGTACATTCAAACAACCCAGTTTTATAAAGTTTTTCTTCTTCTCTTTTTTAGTAAATGTGTACAGGAGAAGGGGTTACTAGCCCATTGCTCCCGGCATTTTAGTCGCCTCATACGACACGCATGGCTTACGGAGGAAAGATTTTTTCCACTTTCCCATGGACAATAGAGCAAATATAAAGAACAAGAGCTATTAAGAAAAAGAAGAAAAACCTAGATGTGTGTATTTATATATATGCATGTGCATGCCTGTGTAGTGTGACCTAAAGTGTAAGTAGAAGTAGCTAGATATACCTGTTATCCAGTTTGTTTATGAGACAGAAAAAAGACACCAGCAATCCTACCATCATGTAAAACAGTTTCAGGTTTCTGTTTCACAGTCACCTGGCAGGACGGTAGTACCTCCCTGGGTGGTTGCTGTCTACCAACCTACTACCTCAGAACTGAGGTAGTAGAACTATTGTTTTTATATTTTCTAAAATTTCAACCAGTGCAATATTGAATTCAAATAATTGTCCAAACCAAGTTAATACTAGTCATAGTAACTATTCCAACCATTTCATTAGCCAATTCAATTAGTAAATCATCAACATTGTTAAAAATTGTTCAAAATTGTAATAATCAAATAGTTAGTACAGTGGACCCTAGGTTTTCGCCGAAAATTCTTTCCAGAATGCTGTTTGAGTGCCGTTACCTAACGAATTTGTTCCCATAAGGACAAATGTAAATAAGATTAGTCATTTCAGACACCCCAAAAATACACTTGCAAAAGCACTTACGAAAATACACTTACATAATAATTCGAGTTTTTAGGTGAACAAAAACCGAGGGTCCACTGTACGTACAGTGGACCCCCGAGTTTCGTAAAAACTTCACTCCTGAAGTCTGCTCAAGTGCCATTACCGAACGAATTTACTCCCTTAAGGAAAATGTCACGTAGGTTAGTCTATTTCAGACCCCCAAAATACTTTTCCACAAGCACTTACAATATTATACTTACATAAATGTACGATTTCCGGGTTTACGAAACGGGGTCCACTGTATATAAATTTTTTATATAGTACAGTATAACTTTTTCTATAATTGCATATACAGTGGTACCCCGACTTACGATGGTCCCCAAACACACCCTTTTATGTAAGTTTATTTTTTTAAATGCTTTTGTAAGTGTAATTTTGGGGGTCTAAAAGGACTAGTCTATTTTACATCATTTCTTATGGAGATAAATTCGTTTGGTAATGGCACTTGAACAGCATTCTGGAATGAAAAAATATCGTAAGTCGGGGTACCACTGTATTGCTATATTTTTTTAATACATATTTACCACTACCATTCTCCAACCTTAACTATTTACAGTATTAGTGATCACTTTATTTACTTAAATTTTATTAAAACCTTTTTTACTATTAGTCCACTCTAATTTGTATTAGTAAATCATCAACATTGTACAAATTTCCTATATCTCTGAATTTTTTTTCAAAATTGTATAAATCAAATTAGTTTGTAAGAATAATTAATCTTGTATCATATTCATAAGTTTAGCATATTCCATTGTTCTAAAGTCTATTTATAGAATCACACTAAATCGTATGATTGCAGGCATTGATCCTGACATCAACCTATTATTAGATGACTCACATGATTCCAATAGCAACTGTAAATACCACACGGCAGATCAAGCAAAGACATTACTCAGAGCCAACAATAAAATAACCATCTTTAACTACAATGTTAGATCTTTGAGCAAACATTATGATGACCTCACAGCACTACTCCAATCCCTACAAACCAACATATCAATCATCACACTCACTGAGACCTGGCTAAAACCTAGTATCACAGATGTCTATGCAATCCCAGGTTACATAGCCATACACAACTGTAGGACTGATCAGCGTGGGGTCGATAGCTATATATTACTCAGATCAACTTGAATGTATCAATAACTTCTGTACAAGTGATGAGCATGGAGAATATATTGTAGCTAAATTTAAATCAAAAGACCTGCAAAACCCCCCACAGTGATAAACATCTACAGACTACCACAGTCAAACATTCACCATTTTAGTGAAAAATTAGGAAACCTGATAACTGATGCACACATGAACAAAGAC
>WNWK01050434.1:0-12838 GCA_009830355.1 Cherax destructor | reverse complement strand
CCGAATGTGCACGGTTTAAAGTAAGGTGAATGAGGCCCAAATTTGGCCCAGATGCCTATCCTCTCCACTTTTGGGATAATGTAATCGACTTTGGGGGAAAGGGGCCTTTTTGTACCCAAAATTTGGGACCTCCAAAAGGTTTTACTATCAAGCCCCTTTTTTAACAGATAAGGCAAAAGGAAATCTCTGCCTTCAATTCCGGGGGTCATTATCGGGATTGTACCCTTGGGAATAAAAAAATTTCCCCCATCTTTCCCGGGAGTTTCCACCCAGGCTAAAAAAAGGACTTGAAGGCACGGCAGTTTAAATTAGATGAATAGTTGTTGTGTGGGACATTTTGGGACCAACATGTGTTTAGGTTTAAGGCTCTCTTTGAGCCCTTTCCCCGGGATTTTCATTTAACTGTTAATTTATCAAAGTCACCCTTTTTTAAAATCTACTATTAATTTTTTTGGGCCATAAAAAAGGAGGAAAAAGTGGCTAAATTTTGCAAAAATTTTAAAAAAAAATTATCCATTTCCCCCCCGGACAGGAAATCCCCCCAACTTTTTTTCTGGGGATGGTGGGGTTTTATAGAAGATTCTGAAAAAATTTTCCCAGATATTTTGCCCCTCAAACCCTCACCCCCAACCCAAAAATTTCCCCCTTTATTTGGACCCCCGGGAATGTCAAGATGCCTTTAAAAAGAAAAGAGATTTTTGTCTGCACCCATTCTGTTGTCTCCAGATTTTTCAAAACCTTTTCCCCAACAGATTGATGCTTTATCTGGGGGGGGGGGCAGTGCTTCTGAAAGGGGATGATGGGTTGCGGCCTGTGGCATTTTTCTGCCAAATATCAACCTCCCAGGGGGGCCTCTCTACTATAGAGAAAGGGGGCCCCGGCTCTATTTCCTGGCATTAGAGCATTTTGATGCCTCCCCGGGTCCTCTCAGGTGGTCTTCATCTCAGCGCCCACAACCTCTGGTATACCTGCAGCACATAAAAAAAAATACCAGACTCAGGGTTTGGAGTAAGGTTGAAAACCCAAACAAAAAAAAAATTATACACATTGCGGGAAAAATTTTAAACCCAAAAAAGTGTGTTGTCCAGAAGTCATTGTATTTAGTTAGGATGTGTTGGACTTTGGGTAAAACCCCCTTTTTCCCCCTAGTGGGGGGGTTTTTTTTAGTGGGGTGCCTCCCAGGGAACCCAGGCCCCTTGGACCTATGTTACCCCTACCGTCCCCGTTCAATTTAATTTTAAAGCGGGACTTATGCCCCTTGGGTTTGGCTTTAATTAAAAAAAGCGGATGGTAGGGGGAAAGGCGGCCCCATTTTTAAATGTGCCATGGGGGAACTTACCCTTTGGAAGGTGGAACCCTAGCCCTGACCCCTCTTGGGGGGGGGGTGGCCCTGCAAAAAAGATGTAACCTTTATTGGGACATTTTAAACACCCACATGGGGCTCCCCCAACCAGCCGTTCCTTATTAAAAGCAAACTTTTCTCAAGACATAAGCCCACTTTAAACTTAAAGGAGAAAATGACGGGGAGGGCTAACATAGGCCCAAGGTGCCTGGGGGTCGGGTAAAAACCCCACTGATATTAAAACCCCGGGGTTGTAATATCAATATCACAGTACTAGTACCATAGTTTTTAAAATTCCCGGAATTAAACTGTCACCACGTAAAGAACGATCACCACTAAAACAACAAGCATCACCACAACCAGTACTACAAGCATCACCCCTACTAGTGCAATTATCACCATTAGTACTATCACCACTATTAGTGCAACTATTGCCACTACTAGTACTACCAGTATCACCACTAGTAGTACTACCAGTATCACCACTAGTAGTACTACCAGTATCACCACTAGTAGTACTACCAGTATCACCACTACTAGTACTACCAGTATCACCACTACTACCAGTATCACCACTACTAGTACTACCAGTATCACCACTACTAGTACTAATAGTATCACCACTACTAGTACTACCAGTATCACCACTACTAGTACTACCAGTATCACCACTACTAGTACTACCAGTATCACCACTACTAGTACTACCAGTATCACCACTACTAGTACTACCAGTATCACCACTACTAGTACTACCAGTATCACCACTACTAGTACTACCTGTATCACCACTACTAGTACTACCAGTATTACCACTTCTAGTACTACCAGTATCACCACTTCTAGTACTACCAGAATCACCACTACTAGTACTACCAGTATCACCACTACTAGTACTACCAGTATCACCACTTCTAGTACTACCAGTATCACCACTAGTAGTACTACCAGTATCACTACTAGAACTACCAGTATTACCACTACTAGAACTACCAGTATTACCACTACTAGTACTACCAGTATCACCACTACTAGTACTACCAGTATCACCACTACTAGTACTACCAGTATCACCACTACTAGTACTACCAGTATCACCACTACTAGTACTACCAGTATCACCACAAATAGTACTACCAGTATAACCACTAGTAGTACTACCAGTATAACCACTAGTAGTACTACCAGTATCACCACTACTAGTACTACCAGTATTACCACTATACTCATATTTATTACCAGTATCCACTACTAGTACTACCAGTATTACCACTTCTAGTACTACCAGTATCACCACTTCTAGTACTACCAGAATCACCACTACTAGTACTACCAGTATCACCACTACTAGTACTACCAGTATCACCACTTCTAGTACTACCAGTATCACCACTAGTAGTACTACCAGTATCACTACTAGAACTACCAGTATTACCACTACTAGAACTACCAGTATTACCACTACTAGTACTACCAGTATCACCACTACTAGAACTACCAGTATTACCACTACTAGTACTACCAGTATCACCACTACTAGTACTACCAGTATCACCACTACTAGTACTACCAGTATCACCACTACTAGTACTACCAGTATCACCACAAATAGTACTACCAGTATAACCACTAGTAGTACTACCAGTATCACCACTACTAGTACTACCAGTATTACCACTACTAGTACTACCAGTATCACCACTACTAGTACTACCAGTATCACCACTACTAGTACTACCAGTATCACCACTAGTAGTACTACCAGTATCACCACTACTAGTACAAGTATCACCATTACTAGTACTAGTATCACCACTAGTAGTACTACAAGTATCACCACTAGTAGTACTACCAGTATCACCACTACTAGAACTACAAGTATCACCACTATAGTACTACCAGTATCACCACTACTAGTACTACCAGTATCACCACTACTAGTACTACCAGTAACACCACTACTAGTACTACCAGTATCACCACTACTATCACCACTACTAGTACAAGTATCACCACTACTAGTACAAGTATCACCACTACTAGTACTACAAGTATCACCACTAGTAGTACTACCAGTATCACCACTACTAGAACTACCAGTATCACCACTATAGTACTACCAGTATCACCACTACTAGTACTACCAGTATCACCACTACTAGTACTACCAGTATCACCACTACTAGTACTACCAGTATCACCACTACTAGTCTACCAGTATCACCACTACTAGTACTACCAGTATCACCACTGCTAGTACTACCAGTATCACCACTACTAGTACTACCAGTATCACCACTACTAGTACTACCAGTATCGGCACTACTAGTACTACTAGTATCACCACTACTAGTACTACCAGTATCACCACTACTAGTTCTACCAGTATCAACACTACTAGTACTACCAGTATCACCACTACTAGTACTACCAGTATCACCACTAGTAGTACTACCAGTATCATCACTACTAGTACTACCAGTATCACCACTACTAGTACTACCAGTATCACCACTAGTAGTACTACCAGTATCACCACTACTAGAACTACCAGTATCACCACTACTAGAACTACCAGTATCACCACTAGTAGTACTACCAGTATCACCACTAGTAGTACTACCAGTATCACCACTACTAGAACTACCAGTATCACCACTACTAGTACTACCAGTATCACCACTAGTAGTACTACCAGTATCACCACTACTAGTACTACCAGTATCACCACTACTAGTTGTACCTATGAAAATACCGAAATTATAAAATGTAAACAACCGAGCCTCAAAAACTTGGTAGCCAAATTACATTTACCAGATCCTCTTAATTCCAGATTAACTATTTAAATTCTATATATTTTATTAACGTCAATGTTAAACAAAAACTATACTCATACCAGAATTAAAGAATAATTGCTCAACTTATTTCAAACTTTAATATTTGAATTTTTGATTATCAAAAATGGTTTCTACAAGGTGCGCTCTGTGCGCTGCTGTAGCACTGGGTGCTACGTGGATAATGATAAACAGCTATCTCGGGAAACTTGTAGATGACCTAACGCTGAAACATGAGCTCATCCGCATGGAGGTTTTGCGCGAAGTCTAGGGCAGTAAGAGCTGGTGGAATCGCCTTTACGACGAGCCATCAGAGGTGATCCCGGAGTTAAAGAGATGCGAGTGGCCTGTAGTTGGCCCTTTCGTTACGGCTTATAAAGCCTACAGCGAGATACCAGCTCTCGGGAAAAGGCTTGAAACTCTGAAAGACAAGAATGACAGTTCGTTTGTTCCAGCGATGGTTCTGTACGGATTGGTTTACCTACTTGATGCAATTCTTCATTACCTGATGGCGTGGTCTGACCCACAGGTCTCTGACGAGGTCGAGGTTAGAGTAGAAGACGAAGAGATTGTGGAAGACCCTTAGGCCGGAGAAGAAGACCCACAGGCCAGAAAAGAAGACTCTAAGGCCAAGGAAAAAGACCCTCAGTCCAGGGAAAAAGACCCTCAGTCCAGGGAAAAAGACCCTCAGTCCAGGGAAGAAGACCCTCAGGCCACTGAAGAAGACCCTCAGGCCACTGAAGAAGACCCTCAGGCAAGGGAAGAAGACCAACAGGCCAGGGAAGAAGACCCTCAGGCCAGGGAAGAAGACCCTCAGGCCAGGGAAGAAGACCCACAGACTAAGGAAGAAGTTCCTCAGGCGGACTGGGAAGTAGTCCGCAAGAGAAGAGCTCGCTCAGGCCAGAGAAGAGCTCCCTCAGGCCAGGGAAGAGCTCCCTCAGGCCAGGAAAGAGCTCCCTCAGGCCAGGGAAGAGCTCCCTCAGGCCAGGGAAGAGCTCCTCAGGCCAGGGAAGAGCTCCCTCAGGCCAGGGAAGAGCTCCTCAGGCCAGGGAAGAGCTCCTCAGGCCAGGAAGAGCCCCTCAGGCCAGGGAAGAGCTCCCTCAGGCCGGGAAGAGCTCCCTCAGGCCGGGAAGAGCCCCTCAGGCCAGGGAAGAGCTCCCTCAGGCCAGGGAAGAGCTCCCTCAGGCCAGGGAAGAGCTCCCTCAGGCCAGGGAAGAGCTCCCTCAGGCCAGGGAAGAGCTCCCTCAGGCCAGGGAAGAGCTCCCTCAGGCCAGGGGAAGAGCTCCTCAGGCCAGGAAGAGCTCCTCAGGCCAGGGAAGAGCTCCCTCAGGCCAGGAAGAGCTCCTCAGGCCAGGGAAGGCCCCTCAGGCCAGGGAAGGGCTCCCTCAGGCCAGGGAAGGGCTCCCTCAGGCCAGGAAGAGCTCCTCAGGCCAGGGAAGGCTCCCTCAGGCCAGGGAAGCGCTCCTCAGGCCAGGGAAGCGCTCCTCAGGCCAGGGAAGAGCTCCCTCAGGCCAGGGAAGCGCTCCCTCAGGCCAGGAAGAGCTCCTCAGGCCAGGAAGAGCTTCCTCAGGAAAGGGAAGAGCTCCTCAGGCCAGGGGAAAAGCTCCCTCAGGCCAGGAAGGCTCCTCAGGCCAGGAAGAGCTCCTCAGGCCAGGGAAGAGCTCCCTCAGGCCAGGGAAGAACTCCCTCAGGCCAGGGAAGAACTCCCTCAGGCCAGGGAAGAACTCCCTCTGGCCATGGAAGAATTCCCTCTATCCAGGGACGAACTCCCCACCCCAGGGACGAACTCCCCACCCCAGGGACGAACTCCCTCAGTTCAGGGACGAACTTCCCCAGTCCAGGGATGAACTTTTCCAGAACAGGGACGAACTCCCCCAGAACAGGGACGAACTCCCCCAGAACAGGGACGAACTCCCCCAGAACAGGGACGAACTCCCCACAACCCAGGGACAAACTCCCCCAGCCCAGAGACGAACTCCCCCAGCCCAGGGAAGAAGTCCCCCAGCCCAAGGAAGAAATCCCCCAGGTCGTGGAGAAAGTCCCTCAGGTCGTGGAAGACTCTGAGACATGGGAAGAAGACACTGAGACATATGAAGAAGACACTGAAACATATGAAGAAGACACTGAGACATATGAAGAAGACACTGAGACATATGAAGAAGACACTGAGACATGGGAAGAAGACACTGAGGAGCCAGCCGCTTCAGAACAGGTGATTGTTCCTCCGGAATATGAAAAGTATTTCCCAGGAGTCATAGTCACTGATATACCTCGATTCTATCGCTATAACTAGTTGTGGGATATCTTTGACAAGTCAGGAGGACTAGTCAAGCTCGATCTGCGTCAAGGAGCCAAAGGCCAGAATGACTATGCCTTTGCATTCTTCTCAAGCAAAAAATATCGAGACAAAGCTTTAAAGTGCGACAGGTATCAGGTGTTCCGCCCCAGAGGAAATCAACAATGGGGAACTCTTAAAGTTGATGTACTCCATCCCCAAGGACCTCCTGATCTGGATGCGGAAGCCGCAAAAATTACAGTTATTTCTGAACCAAGTGATCTCCCACTCAAAGGAATCCGGAAAAATAAAACTCGACAGAACACACGAGGCCTCAAAACAGTAACTTTCGAAGAGTGAAATGTTAGAGAAGACCGAAGAGCGAGTGTAAAGGCGTCGGTCCCGTTTGCGATCCTAGCCGCCATTATATAGCAATATAAATATAGTAACGTCCTGTGACGTGAACATGTGTCAAAAATGAGACTGAATAGTTGTGAAGGGAAGGGTAGAATGTGTTGCAGAGATGATAATAGAGAATAGTGTTTGGTTGGTGTTATGTTACTGAAGTGTATAAGTGTGTAAAGTGATTATTTATAGAGAATAGTTTATGGAAGGTGATAGAACATAAGAACATAAGAAAGGCGGAACACTGCAACAGGCCTACTGGCCCATACTTGGCATGTCCATGTCAAAACCAACCCACCAATAAAAATATTTGTCCAACCCATCGCCATCCAAGCAACAAGCCCCGACAAACCCCCCCCCCCACCAACCATTGTGCAAGTCCCGTTCAAATCCAACCCCTCTCACTCACAACAACACAGAAATAAGGAGAATACAGCAAGCCAACTGGTCCACACTAGGTAAGTCCCCCTAAAACCCAAAACCAATCCCACAAACAAAATCTCCTACCAAACCCACCTACTCCGTCCAAGGAATATGCTTTGATAATCAGGGCACTATAAAATAGGGTACTGAAGGAGCTGAAGCACCTGGTCCATCACCAGGGTACTGAATGAGCCGAAGTACCTGGTCCATCACCAGGGCACTAAATGATAAACTGGTCCATCACCAGGGTACTGAATGAGCCGAAGCACCTGGTCCATCACCAGGGTACTGAATGAGCCGAAGCACCTGGTCCATCACCAGGGAACTGAATGAGCCGAAGCACCTGGTCCATCACCAGGGTACTGAATGAGCCGAAGCACCTGGTCCATCACCAGGTACTGAATGAGCCGAAGCACCTGGTCCATCACCAGGGTACTGAATGAGCCGAAGCACCTGATCCATCACCAGGGTACTGAATGAGCCGAAGCACCTGGTCCATCACCAGGGTACTGAATGAGCCGAAGCACCTGGTCCATCACCAGGGTACTGAATGAGCCGAAGCACCTGATCCATCACCAGGGTACTGAATGAGCCGAAGCACCTGGTCCATCACCAGGGTACTGAATGAGCCGAAGCACCTGGTCCATCACCAGGGTACTGAATGAGCCGAAGCACCTGGTCCCTCACCAGGGTACTGAATGAGCCGAAGCACCTGGTCCATCACCAGGGTACTGAATGACCCGAAGCACCTGGTCCCTCACCAGGGTACTGAATGAGCCGAAGCACCTGGTCCATCACCAGGGTACTGAATGAGCCGAAGCACCTGGTCCATCACCAGGGTACTGAATGAGCCGAAGCACCTGGTCCATCACCAGGGTACTGAATGAGCCGATAGTGTACAGTTTGTGGCAGATTGTGGTACTACTACTGCTATATCTACAATTACACTGCTTCGTCCTTTCGTTCTACTACTACTGGCCCCGTTTCACTCTTGTATATGTACTGGCTCCCTTTCCTTCCCGCTTCTGTGTGACTTGTTAATGGTCCAAGACGGACCTAAACGTCGTCATAAGTTTTATTCTCCAAATATGCATGTTTTAATATTGGTAGAATTACCGACAATATGTTAAGTAAAAGGGCACAAATGCAACTAATGTGACATTTTATTGTGGCAACGTTTCGGTCTCCAGGAGCTTTGTCAAGTCGCAACGTTTCGCTTTCCGGGAGCTTTGTCAAGCCGTTACGGCTTGACAAAGCTCCTGGAGAGCGAAACGTTGCCACAATAAAATGTCACATTAGTTACATTTGTGTCTTTTTACTTAACAAACATACATGTTATTTGTATAGATTTCTGGCAGATGTTAGGTGAAAGTATTGGAGTGATAGTGTTTCGAAGGTGTTATTGATGGTGGATAGTTTTTGACACGATTGCAAACAAACCATACCACGGGTGGGGTTCGAACCCGCGGTCACAGTCTCAAAACTCCAGACCGTCGCGTAAGCCACTGGGCCAGCTAGCTTCAATAAGATTCATCCAACTAGGTATATTCGTCTGTAAAAACTTGCATTTGTGAACACAGTGGTGCCTATGCTAACCTTCCTATGGTGTAGAAATATACCTAGTTGGATGAATCTTATTGAAGCTAGCTGGCCCAGTGGCTTACGCGACGGTCTGGAGTTTTGAGACTCTGTGACCGCGGGTTCGAACCCCACCCGTGGTATGATTTGGTGGTGATGGTTGTTTAGAGTGTCTTTCAGGTGTCAAATTGTGGATAGTTTCTGTCAGGTGTTTGTTAGGTGATGGCATTGTAAAGTGTCTGGCAGATATTGAGTGATTACTTTCTGAAAGGCGTTAGATGACGACAGCTTAGAGCGCTGACAGGTTTTGGGTGATAGCGGATAGTTTCTGGCAGGTGTTGGGTAGTTAATTGTTAGGTGTTAATCTTCATATTCCTGAACAACTGTTCACCAAGATGAGTTGAGAACCTTGTTTCCTGTATGACGTGTATGATGAGTTGTCGTATGTATGTTTTATGTATATTACGTATGTTTTGTTATGTATGTTGTGTTATTGCATGTTGTCTTATGTTAATTTAATATTAAACAGACCTTAGCCTGAATAGGTTAAATATTGGTTCCCGTTAATTTGCCTCTTCTGATTTTCTCCTCTTTTTAATCTTCCTGCTCATCATCCATATACTCTTCTGTCCTCTACCTTTCCCCTCTCTTACATTCTTTATATCCTTTGCCATCCTTTCATATCTCTAGTTCCTCCTCCCACTACAGATTTATACGGCCTCCATATCATTCTATTTTGGTCCTTCTCTAAATGGGCGAAACATTTCAACCCTTCCTCAGCCCTCTAGATATTTTCAGAAACACCGCATCTCCGCATCTCCAAGCTACCGCATCTCTCTAATAGTCACACCACAAATTGTCCTCGGATCACATTGGCTCTTCTCTACTTTATTATTATTATTATTATTATTATCAAATAGAAGCGCTAAACCTCTTCTCTACTTTAGAATTTAATGGATCTGTATTTACATAATCATAAATTATCCCATCTGCCGACTGAAAATCTGAGACCCATCATTGTTCTTATTATAATTCAATGAAATATTCAATGTTATTGATTTGTGATCACTGATAAGGAATTTTTTCCACCCAAGTTTCTATTAGTCTCGCTGTCCTCGTACTATAAATAATAATTTTGCATGGCTTTTTCTTGCTTTCTTTGCCAAGGGTTGTGACAATCTCTTACTTGATTTTAAGACTATTCACGAGTCTTCTTGCCAAGCAGGTTATTGCCTCAAGTTTGGTTGTCAAACCAATTTTCTCCCGAATCTTCAAACAGTTTATCCAGTTGTTGACACACTATCATCTTTGAGAAATCTGAAAAATCCAAATCGACTGCTAAAGTGGTCGTCGATAACCTGTTAAGTCACAATGACTCGTATACTAACATGACTGTTGAATGTTTATGTTAAATGTGTTTGGTAAATTTTGTTTTTCATATATAAGAGACCATTTTTTACTCTAATCATGATTGGACAAGTCAATATATGAGAAAACAATATAGCTACAGATTTAAAGGGAAAAAAATATATTTTGATTCAAATCTAGACTGGAGACCTTATTTGGGACTGGGCCGCAGGGCTAGTGACTCCAGAATCGAGTTCAGGAAACCTGTTTCCTCGTCAACAACTGTACATTTGTCCAAAAAACAACAAAAATATTTCCTTTTTTCTATCCCTACTTCAACTTTACTCAGTTTCAACCACTTTCCATTTGTTACAACCATCAACGTGTTTCCCTTTACTATCTCAAACCATTTATCAAATATTTTTTGTCATTTGTATCTATAATAATAAACCTTAAAAATTAAATATACCTTAATAAAATTTATAGAGAAATAATCAGAGCACTTAACCTGCTCTGCTCTATGAAAAAAAATAACTAAGAGATCTCATTCAGTTCTTTAAGATTCTAATTAAATTTGACCCACTTAAATAAGAACCATTTGAAGTGAAAAGTGATTCAGTATTGCGAGATAATGATACGAGAGTCTGAGGCTTGACGTGAAAAACATGTGGAACTCTTTATTATAAAACCAAAGTTACAATTACGAAAAATAATGTTTTTCTCTAAGAACTGGTTGGACAATCACCTTTCAGATATTCAATTAGTTGTGATACAGAACAAAGGCTAGATATGATCACTGATCCCCTTTTCTCTAATTCACAAACTACCTACGATTATTGGTTGACATTGGGCCAACTAATAGTACTAGCATTATAAGTAATAGTTATACTATCTGTAGAAGCTGTGGTTTTCAGCAGTATTATTATTATAATCAAATAGAAGCGCTAAACCACAGGGGTTATACAGCGCTGCAGGTTATTGTAGGATGCAGGGAGAGTGGGTTGTAAGAGGGAGATGGACGATTAGTAGGGTATGGAGTGCTAGATGACGGTGGGTAGTGCAGGGGAGGAGGGTAGCAAGAGATCGAGGTAGAAGGGACTGAGGGAGGTGCTAGAGGTATAATCTTCAGAGTTTGTGTAGTAAGTCAGTTTCTGTCAAAAAGTCAACAAGAGAGTCAGGATTAAAGGAGGGTCCATCTGCAAGAAGGGAAGGTAAAGAAAGGGCCGCAGAGCGAAGACGTCGTTGAAGGTAAATTCTGCGTGCTCGTTGATAGAGTGGGCAGTCCAACAGGATATGTCGAACAGACACTGGAACCTGACAATGCTCACAGAGAGGGGCAGGGAGCCTCTCCATGAGATACCCGTGAGTAAGACGAGTGTGCCCGATGCGAAGACGGGAGAGAGTAGTCTCCCAACCTCGACATTGGTGACAAGAAGAAGGCCAGAAACCTATAACCGGTTTAATAGAATGAAGTTTGTTATTCAGCAGGTCAGACCAGCGTTGTTGCCAACGGGTGCGAAGGTGGGTAGCAATGACCGCAAAATAGTCCGTGAAAGGAACACCTCTATATGAAACTGGAAGGTCATGTACTGCTGACCGCGCAGCAGTGTCTGCCTGTTCATTGCCCTGTACGTCAACATGACCAGGGACCCAACAAAAACAATATCTTTATGCTTGCTAAAGATACGGCATAACCAAAGGTGGATACGAAGAACTAGGGGTGAGGTGTATCAATTTTACGGATAGCCTGTAAAGCACTAAGGGAGTCTGAAACGACCACAAATGGTGACTCAGGCATAGATGCAATACGGATAAGTGCCACAAGAATGGCATACAATTCAGCCGTAAATATGCTAGCCGAGGGTAATAGATGCCCTCGTACAACGCTGTCCGGAAACACTGCTGCGAATCCGACGCCGTCAGATGACTTTGAACCATCGGTGTATACTGCGATGGCATGGGAATGAGTACGGAAGTGGTCTAGAAAGAAAGAGCGAGAAGCCGCCGTAGGTAGTTGGGCTTTCGCGCAAGGTAGAGGAATAGAACAGACACGGACAGCAGGAACTTCCCAAGGGGGTAGGGGAAAGGGAGATGTCACATGAACATATAGAGGTGGGAGCTGAAGGAAGACACGAGTGAATGTAGACGAAGAGAAAAGGGACGAAGTAAGCAGGGCGACGAACAAATAAAGAGCGCCTACTAACATCTGTAACAATCCTATACATGGAAGGATTGCGGAGGTCATGAGAGCGAACATAATAGCGAATGCAATGTGCATCTCGACGATCGGACAAGGATGGAATGTTCGCTTCTACATAGAGGCTCTCAACCGGGGAAGAACGAAAAGCACCAAGGCATAAGCGTAATCCCTGGTGATGGATGGGATTAAGGCTGGAAAGAGTGGCAGGAGAAGCTGCCGAATATATCTGGTCACCATAATCGAGTTTCGATAAAATTAGGGCCGAATGTAGGCGAAGGAGAGTTCTACAATCAGCCCCCCATGAAAGATGTGCGAGGGTTTTAAGGAGGTTCAGCCGGCTATGACAAGTATCACGTTCTGGGATACGTGAGCCGTATAGGTACAATGGATGATCAGAGACCACTGAACGTCTAGTGAACGTAATTTGATGAGTT
>WNWK01050433.1:0-12838 GCA_009830355.1 Cherax destructor | reverse complement strand
CCTTCAGGTAAGTCCTTGCGGCTACCCCTCCACTCTCTCCACCACTGCTGCTACCCCTCCACTCTCTCCACCACTGCTGCTACCCCTCCACTCTCTCCACCACTGCTGCTACCCCTCCACTCTCTCCACCACTGCTGCTACCCCTCCACTCTCTCCACCACTGCTGCTACTTCTCCACTCTCTCCACCACTGCTGCTACCCCTCCACTCTCTCCACCACTGCTGCTACCCCTCCACTCTCTCCACCACTGCTGCTACCACTCCACTCTCTCCACCACTGCTGCTACCCCTCCACTCTCTCCACCACTGATGCTACCCCTCCACTCTCTTCACCACTGCTGCTACCCTTCCACTCCCTCCACCACTGCTGCTACCCCTCCACTCCCTCCACCTCTGCTGCTACTCCACCACTCCCTCCACCTCTGCTGCTACTCCACCACTCACTCCACCACTGCTGCTACCTCTCCACTCTCTCCACCACTGCTGCTACCCCTCCACTCTCTTCACCACTACTGCTGCTACCTCTCCACTCTCTCCACCACTGCTGCTACCACTCCACTCTCTCCACCACTGCTGCTACCCCTCCACTCCCTCCACCACTGCTGCTACCCCTCCACTCCCTCCACCTCTGCTGCTACTCCACCACTCACTCCACCACTGCTGCTACCTCTCCACTCTCTCCACCACTGCTGCTACCCCTCCACTCTCTTCACCACTGCTGCTGCTACCCCTCTACTCTCTCCACTATGGCTGCTACCCCTCCACTCCCTCCACCACTGCTGCTACCCCTCCACTCCCTCCACTACTGCTGCTCCCCTCCACACGCTCCACACCCTCCACCACTGCTGCTACTTCTCCACAATCTCCATCACTGCTGCTACCCCCCACTCCCTCCACCACTGCTGCTACCCCTCCACTCCCTCCACCACTGCTGCTACCCCACCACACCCTCCACAACTGCTGCTCCCCTCCACTCCCTCCACCACTGATGCTACCCCTCCACCCCTCCACTACTGCTGCTCCCCTCCACACCCTCCACCACTCCTGCTACCCCTCCACACCTTCCACCATAGCTACTACCCCTCCACACCCTCCATCACTGCTGCTACCCCTCGACTCCCTCTACCACTGCTGCTACCCCTCCACTCCCTTCACCACTGCTGCTACCCCTCCACTCCTTCCACCATTGCTTCTACCCTCCACTCCCTCCCCCACTGCTGCTACCCCTCCACCCTCCACCACTGCTGCTACTCCTCCACACCCTCCACCACTGCTGCTACCCCATTCTCCATCACTGCTGCAATCCCTCCACCACTGCTGCTACCCCTCCACTCCCTCCACCACTGCTGCTACCCCTTCACTCCCTCCACCACTGCAGCTACCCCTCCACTCCCTCCACTCCTTCTGCTACCCCTTCACTCTCTCCACCACTGCTGCTACCCCTCCACTCCCTCCACCACTGCTGCTACCTCCTCCACTCCCTCCACCACTGCTGCTACCCTCCCACCCGCCACTACTGCTGCTACCCCTCCACACCCTCCACCACTGCTGCTCCCCCTCCACACCCTCCACAACTGCTGCTACCCCTTTACACCCTCCACCACTGCTGCTACCCCTCCACACCCTCCATCACTGCTGCTACGCCTCTACTCCCTCCATCACTGCTGCTACCCCTCTACTCCCTCCACTCCCTCCACCACTGCTGCTACCCCTCCACTTCCTCCATCACTACTGCTACCCCTCCACTCCCTCCACCACTACTGCTACCCCACCACTCCCTCCATTACTGCTGCTACCCCTCCACTCCCTCCACCACTGCTGCTACCTCCTCAATTCCCTCCACTACTGCTGCTACCCCTCCACTCCCTCCATCACTACTGCTACCCCTCCACTCCCTCCACCACTACTGCTACCCCACCACTCCCTCCATTACTGCTGCTACCCCTCCACTCCCTCCACCACTGCAGCTACCTCCTCCACTCCCTCCACCACTGCTGCTACCTCCTCCACTCCCTCCACCACTGCTGCTACCTCCTCCACTCCCTCCACCAAAGTTCTTATACAAGATACATATATAAAAGATTCATATACACAAGATACATGTATACATGATACATATATGTTGCAGTAGTATAACTGTAGTGTAAGCAGCGTCTCTGGCAAGACAGTGATGGAGTGAATGATGGTGAAAGTTTTTCTTTTTCGTGCCGCCCTGCCTTGGTGGCCACCCTGCCTTGGTGGCCACCCTGCCTTGTGTGGCCACCCTGCCTTGGTGTCCACCCTGCCTTGTGCCACTGGGCCACCCTGCTTGGTGGCCACCCTGCTCCTTGGTGGCCACCCTGCCTTGGTGGCCACCCTGCCTTGGTGTCCACCCTGCCTTGGTGGCCACCCTGCCTTGGTGGCCACCCTGCTTTGGTGTCCACCCTGCCTTGGTGGCCACCCTGCCTTGGTGTCCACCCTGCCTTGGTGTCCACCCTGCCTTGGTGTCCACCCTGCCTTGGTGGCCACCCTGCCTTGGTGGCCACCCTGCCTTGGTGGCCACCCTGCCTTGGTGGCCACCCTGCCTTGGTGGCCACCCTGCCTTGGTGGCCACCCCCGATGTGTTAATAAAATAATATATACATGAATTACATGATACATATGAATGTAGATTTTACATGATACATATAATGATACATATATTCATGATTCATATTTACAGGATGCATTTATACAAGATTCATATACATGAATTATATATTCATGAAAGTTATAAGGATATATTTATACATGATACATATATACATGATACATGTAAAGATATAATATACATTATAATTTATGCATGATAATATATACGTGATTTATATGTACATGATACATATACACAAGATTCATAAATTCATGATACATATATACATGACAAATATATACATGGCACATATATGCATGACACATATATATATATATATGACACATATATACATGATACATATATACATGACAAATATATACATGACACATATATGCATGACACACACACATATATATATATATATATATATATATATATATATATATATATATATATATATATATATATATATATATATATATATATATATATATATATATATGATATGTCGTGCCTAATAGGTAAAACTGGTCAATTAGCAAGAACTCATCTAAAATTAAGTCCTTTTTAAAATTTTCTCTTATACGTTTAAAGATATATTTTTTTCATTTATGTTAATGTAAAAATTAATAATTGTGTACCAAAAGAACCTTAGAAAACCTACCTAACCTTATTACAACAAGCGCAATTTAATTTAGCCTAACCCAACTAAATATATTTTAGATACGTTAACATTAATTTAATAATAAACAAACACAATGAAATATATTTTTTTCGTTATGTTCAGAATGATTTTGGCGAAATTATTGCATACACAAATTTTCACTTGTCTTATATGGCAAGGTGAGCGTTGCTATTTAAGCCAAAATACCAAGTTTTACCTATTCGACACGACATATTAATATTCATCAAAGTGTTGTTCTAACAGCAATTGTAGGACTAAGGAAGGAAGGAAGCAAGGATGGAAGAAGGAAGGAAGCAAGGATGGAAGAAGGAAGGAAGCAAGGATGGAAGAAGGAAGGAAGCAAGGATGGAAGAAGGAAGGAAGCAAGGATGGAAGAAGGAAGGAAGCAAGGATGGAAGAAGGAAGGAAGCAAGGATGGATGGAAGGAAAAAAGGAAGGATGGAAGGAAGGAAGGATGGAATGAAGGAAGGAAGGAAGGATGGAAGGAAGGAAGGATGGAATGAAGGAAGGAAGGAAGGATGGAAGGAAGGAAGGAAGCAAGGATGGAAGGAAGGAAGGATGGAAGGATGGATGGACGGAAGGAAGCAAGGATGGAAGGAAGGAAGGAAGCAAGGATGGATGGAAGGAAGGAAGGATGGAAGAAAGGAAGGAAGGAAGCAAGGATGGAAGGAAGGAAGGATGGAAGGATGGATGGAAGGAAGGAAGGATGGAAGGAAGGAAGGAAGGAAGCAAGGATGGATGGAAGGAAGGAAGGATGGAAGGAAGGAAGGATGGAAGGATGGAAGGAAGGAAGGAATCAAGGATGGATGGAAGGAAGGATGGAAGGAAGGAAGGATGGAAGGAAGGAAGGATGGAAGGAAGGAAGGATGGAAGGAAGGATGGAAGGAAGGAAGGATGGAAGGAAGGAAGGAAGCAAGGATGGATGGAAGGAAGGAAGGATGGAAGGAAGAAAGGATGGAAGGATGGAAGGAAGGAAGGATTGAAGGAAGGAAGGAAGCAAGGATGGAAGGAAGGAAGGAAGGATGGAAGGAAGGAAGGAAGCAAGGATGGATGGAAGGAAGGAAGGATGGAAGGAAGGAAGGAAGCAAGGTTGGATGGAAGGAAGGAAGGATGGAAGGAAGGAAGAATGGAAGGAAGGATGGAAGGAAGGAAGGATGGAAGGAAGGAAGGAAGCAAGGATGGATGGAAGGAAGGAAGGATGGAAGGAAGGAAGGAAGGAAGGATGGAAGGAAGGAAGGAAGGAAGCAAGGATGGAAGGAAGGAAGGAAGGATGGATGGAAGGAAGGAAGGAAGCAAGGATGGAAGGAAGGAAGGAAGGATGGAAGGAAGGAAGGATGGAAGGAAGGAAGAATGGAAGGAAGGAAGGATGGATGGAAGGAAGGATGGATGGAAGGAAGGATGGATGGAAGGAAGGGAGGATGGAAGGAAGGAAGGATAGAAGGAAGGAAGGATGGAAGGAAGGAAGGATGGATGGAAGGAAGGATGGATGGAAGGAAGGAAGGATGGAAGGATGGAAGGAAGGATGGAAGGAAGGAAGGATGGAAGGAAGGAAGGATGGAAGGAAGGAAGGATGGATGGAAGGAAGGATGGATGGAAGGAAGGATGGAAGGATGGAAGGATGGATGGAAGGAAGGAAGGAAGCAAGGATGGAAGGAAGGAAGGAAGGATGGAAGGAAGGAAGGATGGAAGGAAGGAAGAATGGAAGAAAGGAAGGATGGAAGGATGGAAGGAAGGATGGAAGGAAGGATGGAAGGATGGAAGGAAGGATGGAAGGAAGGAAGGATGGAAGGAAGGAAGGATGGAAGGAAGGAAGGATGGATGGAAGGAAGGATGGATGGAAGGAAGGATGGAAGGAAGGAAGGATGGAAGGATGGAAGGAAGGATGGAAGGAAGGAAGGATGGAAGGAAGGAAAGATGGAAGGAAGGAAGGATGGAAGGAAGGAAGGATGGATGGAAGGAAGGATGGAAGGAAGGATGGATGGAAGGAAGGATGGAAGGAAGGAAGGATGGAAGGATGGAAGGAAGGATGGAAGGAAGGAAGGATGGAAGGATGGAAGGAAGCAAGGATGGAAGGATGGAAGGAAGGATGGAAGGAAGCAAGGATGGAAGGAAGGAAGGATGGAAGGAAGGAAGGAAGCAAGGATGGAAGGATGGAAGGAAGGATGGAAGGATGGAAGGAAGGAAGGATGGAAGGAAGGAAGGATGGATGGAAGGAAGGATGGAAGGAAGGAAGGATGGAAGGAAGGAAGGATGGAAGGAAGGAAGGATGGAAGGAAGGAAGGATGGATGGAAGGAAGGAAGGAAGGATGGAAGGAAGGAAGGATGGAAGGAAGGAAGGATATAAGGAAGGAAGGATGGAAGGAAGGAAGGATGGATGGAAGGAAGGATGGAAGGAAGGAAGGATGGAAGGAAGGAAGGATGGAAGGATGGAAGGAAGGATGGAAGGAAGGAAGGATGGAAGGAAGGAAGGATGGAAGGAAGGAAGGATGGAAGGAAGGAAGGATGGATGGAAGGAAGGATGGAAGGAAGGAAGGATGGAAGGAAGCAAGGATGGAAGGAAGGAAGGAAGGAAGGAAGGATGGAAGGAAGGAAGGATGGATGGAAGGAAGGATGGAAGGAAGGAAGGATGGAAGGAAGCAAGGATGGAAGGAAGGAAGGAAGGAAGGAAGGAAGGATGGAAGGAACGATGAAAAGATGGAATTAAGGAAGGAAGCAATATTGGAAGGACGGATAAAAGGAAGGAGGGGAAAATGGAAGGACGGAAGGATGGAAGGAAGAATGGAAGGAAGGAAGGAATGAAGGAAGGATGGAAGGAAGGAAGGAATGAAGGAAGGAGGGAAGGATGGAGCAAGGAAGGAATGAAGGAACGAGGGAAGGAAGGATGGAAGGAATGAAGGAAGAAGGGAAGGAATGAGGAAAGGGGAAAGGGACATAAATTGAGAATATTGATAAGGCTGGAAATCCTTCAGGATCAAGTGTGACTGACGACCTTGTGAGACCATCCTTATTGTACCCTCCCTCTCTCCCCCCTCCCTCCTTCCCTCCCTCCTCCTCTTCACTCCCTCCTTCTCTCCCCCCCTCCCTCCTTCCCTCCCTCCCTCCCTCCCTACTTCCCTCCCTCTCCCTCCATCATCATTTTTCACACTATCCACTGGATTGATTAACGTCTCGGAACAACTCAACACTACACAACACTACACAACACTACACAACACTACACAACACTACACAACACTACACAACACTACACAACACTACACAACATTACACAACACTACACAACACTACACAACACTACACAACATTACACAACACTACACAACACTACACAACACTACACAACACTACACAACACTACACAACACTACACAACACTACTCTACACTACACAACACTTCTCAACACTACACAACACTACACAACACTACACAACATTACACAACACTACACAACACTACACAACACTACAAAACACTACACAACACTACACAACACTACACAACATACACAACACTACACAACACTACACAACACTACAAACACTACACAACACTACAACACTACACAACACTACACAACAATACACAAAACTACACAACACTACACAACACTACAAAACATTACACAACACTACACAACACTACACAACACTACACAACACTACACAACACTACACAACATTACACAACACTACACAACACTACACAACACTACACAACACTACACAACACTACACAACACTACACAACACTACAAAACATTACACAACACTACACAACACTACACAACACTACACAACACTACACAACATTACACAACACTACACAACACTACACAACACTACACAATACTACAACACTACACACACACACAACATTACACAACACTACACAACACTACCAACACTACACAACACTCAAAACACTACACAACACTACACAACAATACACAACACTACACAACACTACAAACATTACACAACACTACACAACACTACACAACACTACACAACACTACACAACACTACACAACATTACACAACACTACACAACACTACACAACACTACATAACACTACACAACACTACACAACACTACACAATACTACACAACACTACACAACATTACACAACACTACACAACACTACACAACACTACACAACACTACACAACACTACACAACATTACACAACACTACACAACACTACACAATACTACACAACACTACACAACACTACACAACACTACACAACACTACACAACAATACACAACACTACACAACACTACACAACATTACACAACAATACACAACACAACACTACACCACACTACACTACACAACACTACACAACATTACACAACACTACACAAAACTACAAAACACTACTCAAAACTACACAACACTACACAACACTACACAACACTACACAACAATACACTACACAACACTACACAACACTATACAACACTACTCAACACTACACAACACTACACTACACAACACTACACAACACTACACAACAGAACACTACACAACACTACACAACACTACTACACTATACAACATGACATGCAAGCACTGACAAACTACACAACACTACACAACACAAAAACACTACACAAACACTACACTACATACAACACTACCAACACTACACAACACTACAGAACATTACACAACACTACACAACACTACAAAACACTACAAACACTACAACACAACACTACACAACATTACACAACACTGCACTACACCACACAACTCTACACTACACTACACAACACTACACAACACTACACACACTACACAACACAACACTACACAACATTACACACTCTACACAACCTACACTACACAACATTACACAACACTACACTACACAACACTACACACACTACACAACACTACACAACACAACACTACACAACATTACACAACTCTACAACACAACACTACACAACACTACACAACACAACACTACACAACACTACACACCACTACACAACACTACACTACATATACAACACTACCAACACTACACAACACTACACTACACTTACAACACTACTCAACTCACAACATTACACAACACCACACAACACTACACAACACTACACAACACTACACAACACAACACTACACAACACTACACAACACTACCAACACTACACAACACTACACAACACTACACAACACTACACAACATTACACTACACTACACTACACTACACTACACAACACTACACCATACTACACAACACTACACTACACAATACACACAACACTACACAACACTACACAACACTACACAACATTACACAACACTACACAACACTAAAAAAACCAACACTACACAACATTACACAACACTACACAAACACTACACAACACTACAAAAAAATTAAAAACCCCCTTCACAACACAACACTACACAAACTACAAACACTACACAACAAACACTACAAAAGACTACACAACACAACACTACACAACACAACACTACACTACACAATACTACACAACACTGCAAAACACTAAGAACACTACACAACACTACTCAACATAAAAACACAATTCTACACAATATTTAAACCTACACACCACAACACCCTAAACAAAAACACAAACACTACACATCACTACACAGCACTACTCAACACTACAAACACTACACAACACTACACAACACAACACAACACTCCAAAACCCCCCAAACCCCTAAAAACACTTCACAACACTACTCAACACTACACAACAACCCACACTACTCAACACTACTCAACACTACACAACACTACTAACCCCTACACAACACTACTCAACACTACACAACACTACACAACATTACACAATACTGCAAAACACTACACAGAAAAACACACTCATCAGCCCCTAAACTACAAACACTACACAACACTACACAACACTACACAACACTACTCAACAAACACAAACACACAACACTACACAAAACTTCAAACCTTAACAAAAACCCAACACTACAAAACACAAAAACACTACACAACACTATTCCCTTCACAACACTACTCAACACTACACAACAATACTCAACACTACACAACAATACACATCACTACTCAACACTTAAAAAACACTACTCAACACTACTCAATACAAAAAAAAAACCCCAACCTACACAACACTAAAAAAACCCCACAAAAATTTTACTCAACACCCACAACACTACACAACACTCCAAAACACTTCACAACACTACAACACTACTTAACCTACACAACACTACACTACACAACACTTCACTACACAAACACAACACACCAACACTACACAGCTTTTAATTTTTAAAATTCAAACAATACAACACAACAAAACTGTACACTACACTACAAACCCCAAAACACTACATTACACAACACTACACAACACTTCACTACACAAACACTTCTCAACACTACACAACACCCCTCACAAGACAACACTAAAAAGCAACTAAAGAAGTTGGAAATACTGGCGAAAGGTAGTATATACCCCCCTGGAAGGGGTTATACTGCCTGGAAGGTGTTATATGTTGGCTGGAAGGGGGTATATACTGGCTGGAAGGGAAAACTGGCTGGAAGGTGGCATATACTGGCTGTTATGTTTATATCCTTAAAGATAGTATATACTGGCGGAAAAAGGAAGTGGTATATTTTTTAAACAAAGGGAATTTTTTTTTTGGGGGAAAAATTTTTTTCCCGGATAAAACCCTATCTAAAAAAGTAACGGAGAAGGGGGGTATTCTGGGGGGGAAAGGTTTTATATACTGGCTAAAGGGGGGGGGAGGTACATACGGTTTAAAAAAGGGGGGGGTTATACTTAATTTTGGGAAAAAAACCAGAAGGGGGCATACTAGCTGGAGGGTATTATATACTCCCGGGGAAGGTAGTTTAAAAAATTTGGAAGGTGGTATAAATGGCAGGAAGGTGGTGTATACTGGCTGGAATTGGGGATATCCTGTCTGGAATGTAGTAAAAGGGGAAGGAAGGTGGTGTATACTATTTTAAAAGGTGGTATATACTGACAGGAAGGTGGCATATACTGGCGGAAAGGGGGGGTATATATTGGGGGGAAAGGGGGGTTTCTGGCGGAAAAAGGAAGGAATTACTGGCTGGAAGGTTGTATATACTGGCAGGAACGTGGTGCCCCCGGCGGAAGGTTTTTATGTACCGCTAAAGGTGTGAATTTGGCCCCTAGAAGGTAGTATATACTGGCTGGAAGGTGGAATTACAGGCTGGAAAGAAGTAAAAATGGATAAAAAGTGGTTTATACTGGCTGGAAGGTAGTATTTAACGGCAAAGATTTTTGATATGTTCAGTTGATGGAAAAATTCTAACTGGAAGGCGATACGTACTGGCAGGAAGGTGGTATATACAGGCTGGAAGGTGGTAAAACTGGATATCCCCGGGGAACCCCCAAAAAGGATAACCCACATCCAGCCTGTTACGGGGTTTTTTGCAAAAACCCCAGTATCCTGTTTCTTTTATCCGACATATTATATAGATTAAGGGGATTGCAACTGAGGGGGTACTAACCAAACGGATATTTAAAGGTTTTTTTCAAATAAAAAAAATCTAGGGTAGCAAAGTAAATCAAATATAAAGATATTAATTAAGATATCAATTGGGGGGTTTAAATTTGGGGAGGTAGCTCCTACACTGCTCTCTTATACAAAAGTCTGTGCTGAAAATATATATAAATGACTCAGAAGTACCATCAGGTACAATGTCAGTAATAACAATAATATATACAAATAATAATAAATTGAAAGAGTGTGCCCCCGGTAACTATGACTCGACTCAACCAGTGTACGACAGAACAATTTCATAAGCTAGTTTTCCCCCCCAAATTGACAATCAGAAAAACGATTGTCCAGTAAAATGACCACTTCGCCGAACAGAATATAACGGAAAAGCAAAAGCGTCAGGCACCAGGAGATAGAAAATGGGGTAACGGGGGGGCCCGTTGGGTCCCCAAAAAAAGTCACAAAACTCCTTTCTACTGAAACTAGGTTCAGCATAAACAACCCAAAAATGTGGCGGTGCACAGATGCCTTATCGAAGTAGGTCCAGAGCTAGAGTTTTAAAACCCGAGTTTTATCAGTGTCAATGTGACTCACAACCCAGAACAACGTCAAAAAAAACACTGTCTAGTCTATTCTCTGGAACAGAGTTACACAAAAGTCCTGAAAAAGGGGTTCCCCCCTCACCCACGAATGCATACTTTTACCCAAAGAGTCTAATGTCGGGGAAAACAAGTAGTAATAGGGGGAGGTGTTGACTCGACGAAGGGGGCAGGCCAGAGAGAGAGGGGGGAAGGAGGAACAACCACCCAGCCCGGTGTGTTCAGCGACGGGGCCCCTCCCAGCAATTTTTCCCTTAAAATAAAGTTTTGGGAAACCAAAATTAAATACACACCCTCAAACACAAAAAAAATATTACATCCTACCTAATAAATATAGCTAAGTTAAATAATAGTCTAATAATAATAAAAAAGCAAAATTTGTTTAAAAATAATCAAAAAATATTAGCAATATAAAATTATAGAAAATAAAAAATACATTATATACATTGAGGCCCAATTCAAGGGGCGCAATAACCGGCTGGAAGGTGGTAACTGTCGGGGGGGGGGTATATTTGGGTGGAAGGGGGGGTATATACTGGCGGGGGAAAAGGTATATACTTCCTGGAAGTGTGTATTTCTGGCTGGTAGGGGGATAAACCGGTTTGGGAAAGGGGGTAATTTTGGGGGGAAAAGGGGATATACTGGCTGGAAGGTGGTATGTACTGATTGGAAGTTAGTACAAACCGGGCTGTGGTTCGAACGTTTGCGTGGGGCCGGGGGTGTAACAGCCGGGGTCAGCCCCCGATCCACCTGGAAGGTGGAAGGTGGTATATACTGGCTGGAAGGTGGTATATATTTTTGGGGGAAAAAGGGAGTATATACTGGCTGGAAGGTGATATATACTGGCGGAAGGGGGTTTTTATACTGGCTGGAAGGTAAAAATGGCTGGAAGGTGGTATATACTGGCTGGAAGGTGGTAACTGGCTGGAAGGTGTTATATCCCCCCTGGAAGGAGAAATTTTTTGGAAGGTAGTATATACTGGCGGAAGGGGGGGTATAAAACCCGGGGTTGAAGGGGGTATATACTCTTAAGGGATAAACGGGGGTGGAAGGTGATATATACTGGCGGAAGGGGGTTATATACGGGGGGAAGGTAGTATATACTGGTTTGGGGGTGGTATATACTGGCTGGAAGGTGGTATATACTGGCTGGAAGGTGTTATATACTGGCGGAAGGGGGTTATACTGGCGGGGGAAAGGGAGTATATACTGGCGGAAAAAGGGGGTATATCTTGGAAAAAGGGGGTAATACGGGTAAGGTAGTATATACTGGCTGGAATTTATATATACTGGCTGGAAGGTGTTATATACTGGTTTAAAAATAGTAACTGGTTTGGGAAAGGGGGGTATATACTGGCTGGAAGGTGGTAACTGGCGGAAAGGGTGTTATATACTGG
>WNWK01050432.1:0-12839 GCA_009830355.1 Cherax destructor | reverse complement strand
AAGATCCAGGACCTTGTCATAGTGGTCCGGGTAGTTGGGATAGACAGAGTGACCCTCTAAACCCATGCTGCCCTGGTTGTGTAATTGATGGGTATCTAAATGAGTGGCAATCTTGTTCTTGAACCTTTCAAAGATTTTTTTGATATGGGACGTTAGCAATTGGTCTGTAGTTCTTTGCTATTCTTTACTGCCTCCCTTTTGGAGTGGGGCTATGTCTGTTGTTTTAGTAACTGGGGACGACCCCAGTGTCCATTCTCCCTCTCCATAGAATGTTAAAAGCACGTGATAGGGAAGGATTGATGAACTCAGAGTTCCATGAGTCTCGGCCTGGGGCGGAGTGCATGGGCATGTCATTTATTGCCTTTTCGAAGTCATTTGGCGTCAGGATAATGTCAATAGGTTTGCGTCTACCAAGTTCTGTGGCACTCTCATAAAAAATTCATTTAGGTCTTCGACTTCAGTCTGGTTAGCGGCTCACTAAAACTGAGCCCGTACTGGGACTTTAGTAGCTCACTCATTTCCTTGCTGTCATCTGTGTAGGACCCATCCTGTTTAAGTAGGGGCCCAATACGGGATGTTGTTTCGACTTTGATTTGGCATAAGAAAAGAAATACTTGGGTTTCTTTCAATTTCTTTTATGGCTTTAGTTTTTCCCCGCATTTCTTGATTCCTGTAAGTTTCCTTTAGTTTTAGTTCGATGTTTGCTATTTCTCTGACCAGTTCTCCCTACGTATTTCAGATCCACTGCACTCCATAACCTAATAATCATCCCTCTCCCTCTTGCTACCCAATACCCTGCATCCTTCCTGCCCTGCTGCGGTGTATCCCCTTGTGGTTTAGCGTCTTTTGATTATAATAATAATAATAATAAAGGGCATGTGCTAACATAGTAGTCCTTCTGTATATTTAGTGTACTGACTTGAGGTAATTTGTACCATTTTCTGTTGTAATTTTTTTAATAAAACCTTTGCACTTTTGTCACTGGCAATGCAAGAACAGTAATCAGGCTTTGCTGGAAGTAATTACTTTTAGGGGTCTCAGGTCACTGACAAACTCAATCCAAGGGTTAAAACTTGTTCCTTTAATTGTAGTGACCTCTTGGAAATGGAGTGGAAGAGCAGGAAACCATGATCCTACTGGAAACTTTTAACCATGGTTAGGATGGAAAGCACAATAGAGAATACCAAGGAGATGGCAATAGCTCATATGGATAGTAGTCTGGAAAAGAATCCATCAGTCTGTATGGTGGGAAGAGTATGTAACATTTCCACAATGGTGAGGGCATGTGCTATTATTATTATTATTATTATTATGGGCAGGTGCTAGAAATAGAAAACTAGCACTTGTGAAAAGCTTTTACTGTCCATTCAAATTCCAGAGGAAGGGAAGATTAATATTAAATGAATTAATCTGTCTAGATCAGGGTTACCAACTTGGAGTGTGAGATGGCATTTCAGGGGTTCAATTTGTTCACTCCAGTACTGTATTTGGTTAAATTTTGAGATTAAAAATTAGAAATTTTACTTAATGTTCAAATGTGATATTACTTTTGTAGAGGGGTGGGGCAACATTAATTAAACAATTTCCTAGGGGTTCAGGGCATAGAAAAGGTTTGGAACCACTGGTCCCAACTGCTGAGCATTGGAAGTGGCATCTGAATAGGCTATGGAAGGTATTCTTCTCCTGTAGGCAAAATTGCATGGTTACACATTTAATAACCTCCAAAAGAAAATAGACTACTGGTGAGAATAATGATGTGCTTCATTGCAGGAAAGTTTCTATTTTTTCAGACACTTTCCCTGTAACCCTGCAATATTTTGGCTGTAGTGTCAACATTTGTGGCACTTGAACATTAGACATCAATTTAGCTTTAATATTTGCATTGTGAATAGGGAGGACTGGAGTTTATGTGAACGAGTGTCTCCTATTGTTTTTAAATACCCATTATTATTATAATCACGGGGGAGCGCTAAACCCGTAGGATTATACAGTGCATGTGGGGGGATGGAAGGTATTCAGGCTCAGTTCAGGGAACCGGAGCACACATCCAATTTCCTAGATCAAGAGCCCCTCACCAGCGTCAAGGAACCTCCCTTGAGGGATCTAAATACCCAAAACAGTCTTTGTACCAGGATAGTGTCCTAAAGCAGTTCCAAATTAGAATAACCCATGGCTGTGCAGGAGCCTAGATATATGTACGTATAGTGAAAACTGGGGAGAGGGAGGGAAGAGGCCTTTATCAAAACCAAAGGGGCATCAATTCAGACTAAACTAAAACCACAATGTTTAATAGGTCACTGTTGGAAACCACCTCTTGCCCTAAACATTTACCTAGCTAGGCTTTGCTAAACTATCAATTAGAAATCTAGCAGTAAATGAACCAGAAAAAACGTTTGTTGCCCAACAAATCTGCAGGCTATGTTTTGTAATGCTTGTTAACCCTTCAGATGACCACCCAACAGACTCCCAAATGCAATTTCCATTGAGTGGAGCAACTCCAGCACTACCATTGGAAGCTACATTAGAACAAGCTCTACAGTGGTCCATCTTGTCAAGGGCCTGATTTCAAAAGAGGAAAAATTTCTTCACTTGAGAGAACATGAGATTAGGGTTTTGACAGGTAAAACTTATGATTAAGAATTCCTTTGCTACAGGAAGGTATCCCACCTTTAATTAAGGAAAAGAAAATGCTTTAAAACTTTTGTATTTTTATTACAAAATTATATTTCACACAACCATCCATAATGAAATTGAGAACATTGTTATTATTATAATCAAATAGAAGCGCTAAACCACAGGGTTATACAGCGCTGCAGGTTATTGCAGGATGCAGGGAGAATGGGTTGTAAGAGGAGATGGATGATTAGTAGGGTATGGAGTGCAGCAGGACGGTGGATAGTGCAGGGATAGAGGGTAGCAAGAGATCGAGGTAGAAGGGAGTAAGGAGGTGCTAGAGGTATAATCCCGACGTTGTCCGGGAAGACTGCTGTGAATCCAACAAAGTCAGATGACTTTGAACCATTGGTGTATACTGCGATGGCATGGGAATGAGAATGGAAGTGGTCAAGAAAGAAAGAGCGAGAAGCCGCCGTAGGTAGTTGGGCTTTCGCGCAAGGTAGAGGAATAGAACAGACACGGACAGCGGGAATTTTCCAAGGGGTAGGGAAAGGGAGATGTCACATGAACGTATAAAGGTGGTAGTTGAAGGAAGACAAGAGTGAATGTAGACAAAGAGAAAAGGGACGAAGTAAACAGGGCGACAGACACATAAAGAGCGCCTACTAACATCTGTGACAATCCTATACATGGAAGGATTGTGGAGGTCATGAGCGAACATAATAGCGAATGCAATGTGCATCACGACGATCGGACAACGATGGAATGTTCGCTTCTACATAGAGGCTCTCAACCGGGGAAGAACGAAATGCACCAAGGCATAAGAGTAATCCCTGGTGATGGATGGGATTAAGGCTGGAAAGAGTAGCAGGGAGGTCGCCGAATATATCTGGTCACCATAATCGAGTTTCGATAAAATTAGGGCTGAATGCAGGCAAAGGAGAGTTCTATGATCAGCCCCCCATGAAAGATGTGCGAGGGTTTTAAGGAGGTTCAGCCGGCTGAGACAAGTTGCCTTCAGAGAGGTAATGTGAGGCTTCCACGACAATCTACGGTCAAACAGGAGGCCGAGAAACCTGACTGTATCACGTTCTGGGATACGTGAGCCGTATAGGTACAATGGATGATCAGAGACCATTGAACGTCTAGTAAACGTAAATTGATGAGTTTTGCCACTAAAAAATTTAAACCTGTGCGTGGTGGCCCAATCGGAAACCCGGATTATGGCATGCTGGAGGGAAACTGCAATGAGGTGGCAGTCAGCACCTGCACAAGCTATAGCAAAGTCATCCACATAAAGCGATGACCAAACATTGGATGGGAGAACAGATGCCAGATTATTTATAGCAAGCAGAAAGAGTGTTGTGCTCAGAACACAACCTTGGGGGACACCTTCAGCTTGGACAAATTCCGGGGAAAGCTCATTACCAACCCGGACACGGAAATGTCTTTCAGTTAAGAAGGCCTTAAGGAAAAATGGTAGTTTGCCTCGGAGGCTATTGTGCGTCTCTAAATACCACATCAAACGTCTATTAACTAGACGTTCGATCACCTTGCAAACTGCACTGGTAAGAGCGATGGGACGGTAGTGGAAGGTATCACGTCCCATAGTACGCGGTTTGCGAAAAGGGAGAACAATAGCAGACTTCCACAGCTGGGGAATAACTCCTTGCGACCATATAAGATTAAAGAGTCGTAAGAGGACAGCAAGAGCAGACTGATGTAAATGCTGTAGCATACGAATATGTATGCCGTCTGGCCCAGCTGCCAATGATCGGCAAGCAGAGTGTGTTGCCTCCAGTTCTTGAAGGGTAAAAGGCACATTATAAGATTCTTCTCTGAGAGAAGAAAAATCTAAGGGCTTTAATCGCTGGCAGACTTAGAAGAAAGGAACGAGGGGCATAGATGGAGCCCCTGAGAAATGCAGACCAGATGATTATCAATTTCAATGGCAACGGCAAGAGTGTGTGCTATATCGACACCGGCAACCTGAAGAACAGGAGGTGGGTAGGGGAGAATTTACCACTCAATTTCCGCACTTTCTTCCAGACTGCACTCACTGAGGAAGCCGAAGTGACAGTAGAAACGTAATCTCGCCAGCAAGTGCGTTTAGCATCACGTATGACACGGCGAGCAATTGCTCTCTTCTGCTTAAAATCAAGGAGTCTCTCTGTGGTTCTGTTATACCGATACCTGCCCCACACAGCGCGTTTCAAACGTACTGCTCGAGCACAAGCAGGAGACCACCAAGGCACGCACTTGTGAGAATGCTTGCGCGAGGTTTGGGGGATAGAATGTGAAGCTGCTGTGAAGACGGAGGACAAAAAGAGATGTAAAACCTCATCAATGGAGGATGAGGAAGGAAACCTCATGAAAGGCAGTAAGATGTGCGTAAAGGTCCCATTTCACCCGGTCAAATTGCCAGCGTGGGCTACGAGGAGGTGGAAAATACGAAGGGGACTTTAGGATGATTGGGAAATGATCGCTGTCATGTAAGTCCAGGAGGACAGACCAGGTGAAGTCAAGGACAGTTGAGGAAGAGCAGATGGAGAGATCGATGCAGGAAAAAGAATGAGTTCGAGGATCAAAATGGGTAGGAGTACCCGTATTTAAAACATGGAGGGAAAGAGAAGCAAGAAATGCCTCCAACTGAAAGCCACGGGAGTCACAGTGCGACCCTCCACAGAGAAAATGGTGTGCGTTAAAATCGTCAAGTAACAGAAGGGGTGGCGGCAAGGAAGAAACCAGAAAATCAACATCTGGGATAGACAATGCCTGCAAAGGGGAGAGATATGCCGTGTAATGTAGAGAAGAATGAACATAGAGCTGATGGTATGGAACAGCAGTGGGTATAAGAAGAGCACTTTCGTTAAAGGTTCCATCGGAAAAAGGATCCGATGAATACAATAAATCATAGCCTGAAAAGGGCCGGATAACAGCGGATTGTAATTTGGGTTCTTGCAAACAGACCCCAACAGGGAAAAACTGGGAGAGCAACACGTGAAGCTCACCCCGGTTACCCCTGAGGCCTCGGATATTCCACTGAAAATAAGCCATGATTTATAGAGAGAAAGATAGAAGTCGAAGTTAGAGGTATCTATGGACTAGGGTTAGAAAAGTCGAAGTGTGGAGGCAGCGGAAGACTCGTAATCAGAGAAGGAGTGGGACGCTGTGAAGGAAGGAGGGGTGTAGACGGAGAAGAGAGAGGAGGAGGAACCGAAGGTGGAGCGGTGTCCATCAACGTTCCAGACTCTGTAATAAATTCTGCAATAACTTCCAGTGTTTCGGAAGACAAAGATGCAGAATGGGAGACTACATTAGAAATGGAAGGAGGAGGGTGAGCAACCATCAGAGAGACTATAGACTGTACTAAAGTAGAGGGCGAGGAGATGGAAGAGGAAACTGTCAAAAGGGCTTGGGAGGGGACAGGAGTGGAAGCAGTCAAGAAACGTGGGAGGGGACAGGGATGAAGACATTGAACGAGGAGGAGGATGAACCTCCACACATGTTACAGAACTAGTTGGAGATGAAGAACCCAGCAATGGGGATTTTTGCGCTGAGATTTAGGTGCGCTGAGGTTTTGGTGCAGAACAAGGGCGTGTAGACACAGAACTGTGCGAGTGAGTAGAGGAAGGGTGTGGACCGTATGCGATGCCGAGGAAGGGACCTCAGAGCCAAGAACAGCAAAAGGATTCGAGACAGGGGTGACTGAGGATGGGACGACCACAGAGGAAGCTGGGGAAGTTGGGACCACATAAGTGGGGCGATGTTTAGCAATGCGAGAATAGGAAATATGGGGAAGTCTCCCTTGAAGGCGTAGATGAGACGGCCATAGCATATGAGAAACCTTCCGCACGGATTTCCCGGTCATTTAGGTAAACCTGACAACGGCGAGAATACGATGGATGTGCCTTGTGAAAGTTAAGGCAAGAGGGAGGTAGATTACAAGAAGAACTGGCATAGTCGTCGGCACCACAGACTGGGCATTCGGCCATGGACCTGCAATATTTCGCTGGATGACCAAAACACCAGCAGTTTCTACACTGTTGTGGTGTAGGGGTCACCTTTCGAACTTGTAACCGGTGATCTGCAATGTAGACCGAGGGTGGAAGTTCACGGCAGTCAAATGTTAAACGAGCTATATTTCAAGGATAACATCTTCGCTTACAGGCAGGGAGGACAAAAGTGTCAACTTTGAGGATAGGGAGGTCTTGGAGCTCAAGCTGCTGCAGAATGTCATCACCACATGTCTGGAAATTCCGTTGGACAATGGTGTGGAGTAAAATGACAGTACCACTACAAGAATTGAGAGAATGATGTTTGTCAATAGTGATAGGAATAGTATCTATGGTCGTAAGGAGAGAAAGATCACGAGCTTGGCCAGCATTCTGGACCGTGATGATGCGAGTGCCGCTCTTGAGAATATGAAATGAGATAACTTTACCTACATGCCGTAGGAGAGCTTTACCAATACTATGATCGGAAAGACAGGTATTAGGAGAAGTCGGTTGTAGAGTGAAAAACTCTGTCCATTGAGTAGTGTGAAACAAAGTGTTTAAGGGGAGTGCGTGACGAGCTGGTCGTTTCTGAGATGAATGAGAAGGAAGTGTCAAATCGTCATGTAAGGGCCTTGGTCGTTTGGATGTGGGACCGGAGGTGTTCTGAAGTGTTAGTTACCATTTTGTCCTAGGCACATGTCGATTTGACACTAGGCCTGTTGTATGTATGTGTGTGTGTGTGTGTGTAAGGAAACACTTCGAAATGTTTCCGCCCCGTCGGGAATAGAACCCGGGCCCTCCGTGCGTTAAGCGAGAGCTTTACCACTAGGCCACCGGGTGTGATGGGCGAGCAATTCGAAAATTGCCGCACTGTAGAGGAAAAAGCCGGAATCAACGTCAGAAAAGAGCGAAGGTCAGACGTGTCAAAAGGGCCGGTCGGAACCCCGTTACCAGAAGCAGGTGACGAACTGGCACCAGCAAGAGGTACAGGGGTATTGGAGGTGTCCGAAGAGTTGTCCTTTAACCCTTAAACTGTCCACACAGATATACGTTCACCTGCGTACTGCCCCGAATATTTTGAATTTTTTTTTTCTTTAAATAAAGAGCGCATTTTTAGAAATAGGATAGGCTAAAAAAAAAAAATTAGAGCCAGTACTTTCCGAGATATAAGCCCGCGAAGTTGGTGCTAAATGATGTGGTGTCGGCAACATGGAGCACTGCCGCTTGCAGAAACAATAAACATTTATCGTTTTTTTCAAATTTTCCCATTTTCTGTTGTTTTCATGCTATGATAATAATGTTTTGATGCAGATCTTTTGATTTCATTGCCAATTCTTGTTTAGACACAAATGTTTGGTACTGAATTAGTAATCATACTGTCACTAACAAACATGTTAAGATAAGATAAGATTTCTTCGGATTTTTAACCCCGGAGGGTTAGCCACCCAGGATAACCCAAGAAAGTCAGTGCGTCATCGAGGACTGTCTGTCTTATTTCCATTGGGGTCCTTGATCTTGTCCCCCAGGATGCGACCCACACCAGTCGACTAACAACCCAGGTACCTATTTGCTGCTAGGTGAACATGACAACAGGTGTAAGGAAACACGTCGAAATGTTTCCACCCGCCGGGAATCGAACCCGGGCCCTCCGTGTGTGAAGTGAGAGCTCAAGCCACCAGACCACCGGGCCACTGATAAATGAATTTGTACACCTGGTTCAATCACTTACTATTGTTTACATATATATACAAGGTATTTACAGGTCCCATTTATGTTTCTAGAAGTCCACCACTGTATGATACTCCAAGAAGCATGGATTCATACAGAGTGCCACTCCACATTGCTGACACATGTATCGTGTCTTTTCGCACTTGGGGTCGCCGTTTACTGTAAGCACACACAACACACTTTTTCTGAGAGTACTTCTTCTTTGGAGTAGATGGTAATGGTATCAGGCAGTGACAGTTAGGGATTATTCGGTTGGGCACTTCCCCTTCTGGTTGTGGAGTGACAGGTCGCTGTGGAGTGGCAGGTATAGGTGTGGTACCATACTTTCTCGCTATCTGCTTGATGACATTTAGGGTGAATTCCGCATATCGTTGTCGTTTCCCAGTCTTTATTTCATACATGTTGAAGGCATTGAGCATTGCAATGTCCACAAGGTGGAAAAACACTTTTATATAGCACTTGCGACTCCTACGCACACAGTCAACAAAGCCTATCATCATGTCACACTTGTCGACTAGTCGCATATTGTTTGTACAGTATAGTCGATGACAACAGCTGGCTTTTCAATAGGTTCATTGTTGAGCCTGCTCAGTCTGTCTGTCTGTACCATCTCGTTTCTGTGGATGGTTGACAGCAATGTCACGTCCCGTTTGTCATGCCATGACAGTGCCATGATGTCATTGGCATGAAACGCCAGAACTACACTTCCTCCAGTGAACTTTGACATGTGTTTTCTATTTCTTCTCACTGTTCCACATATATCAGTATTGTTCACATGTAGGAAATCAGCGAGCATAGGGCTTGTGTACCAGTTGTCTGTAACAATGTATGGCCCTTGCCAAGGTATGGCTGCATCATCTTGCGAACAACATCACCAGAAATGCCCAACATGCGCCTGGTATCATAGTGTATTTTTTCCTGTGTAGATAATGACATCCAACACAATACCAGTCTCACAGTCACACATAAACAGTTTTATACCAAAGCGATTACGTTTGCTTGGTATATATTGTTTGAATGACAGTCGTCCCTTGAACAGAACCAAGGACTCATCAACAACAATGTTCTTACACACAACCCGCACATATAAAAGGGAGGAGCTTACAACGACGTTTCAGCCCGACTTGGACCATTTACAAAGTGTGTGTATTGTTCCAGTCACGGTATTGTGCCTTTTTGTTATTTAACAATGTTCTTGAATGGATAAAAGTAGGCACTGAATTTTTGCTTGACATACATAAACAATTCCCGGATTTTGTAGAGGAGGTCATTTCGGTTTGGTGTATTCCTGTCAGAGAAGTGCAACATTCTTAGCAACAGAATGAATCTGTTGCAGGGAAGGAGGTCACGGAAGACTGGAGTGCTAATGAAGTGGTCTGTGGACCAGTAGTTTGCTATATTGTTCTTATATGTATGTGGCATAAGCATGACAGTGCCAAGGAATAAATACATTTCAGCCACAGTTGTATCTTTCCACCTGAGCAGCCGTGACGATTCTGTAACATCTACATGGTCCTTTGTATACTGGTAGTACAGGTTGGTCTGGGTAACAATCAGTTTCATTAACGGCTCATCAAAGTATAGTTGAAAATAGTCTAACTCTGTAGACTCATCAGTGATGGGACAGTGTGGCATGATGCCACTTCCACTGCCATCAAAATTGAAAGGATGTGGCACGAATGGTGTATGTTCAGTCAAATTCCATTCACGATCAGATGGTGCAGGGTGGGCCTGTGGCATGGGACGTGGGGGAGCAGGAGGAGGGATGGGAGTGGGGCCAGCACATGGTTGAAAGGGTGCCACATGGTCCTTTGTCTGTCCGCACACCGCGCCATGTGGTCCAGCATCGTGCCACCCACCACTTCTTCCCCATCCCAGCATACTCTCCTTCATTATCACTATCACTGTCAGTGGCAGGGGTTCTGGAACGTGACCTGCTAAGACCCTTGCCTCTGACTGCATATGGCACACTGCCTGAACGTAGGTTATGACGCCCAAAAGTACGTTTCACTGGGGAATAATGATAATCACTGTCACTCGACGAATCGTCTATGGGCATAAAATCGATTTCATCATTGTCACTTATATCACCTTCACTATCGTCACCATAACACATGGAAAATGATAATTTCCTCTTGCGGAGTTGCCTTTGGGTAGCAACACTAGCAACCCCAGATGTGCTGGGCTGAGGGTCTGTGGCCACACCAGATGTGCTGGGCTGAGGGTCATCTGGGTTCTCATCAATAGTTTCACTAATTCCTTGATTATTAGTGGCTATATCACTGTCTAATTCACTAAACTCGCGTTCTGTTTCACTTTCCGGGAATAGTAGTGTTAATACAACGAGGCGTGAGTGAATCACGGGGGTTTGCCATGATATTGACCAAAGATGAAACTGAAACTAACTGGGGCTACCATGCGGTACCCTGGCGTCCCCTATTTTTTTCATACTGCGCACACTGAGTGCGCAGACCCATTCTCTCATGTCTAGGCAACTCAGGCCTATCGGGCTAAATTTGAATGAATGAAAAATAAAACGTAGATCTACGTTCGGGGCAGTACGCACGTGAACGTATATCTACGTGTGGACAGTTTAAGGGTTAACGAGGTAGGGTCAGAACTGGGTGCGGTATCAGGAAGGGGATTGGGGATTGGGGGTAGTAGGTTCATGGATTGAGTCAGCCATGGTTAGGTTACTTCTTTCTTTTTGTTTTTAAGAAAAAAAATAAAAAATAAAAAAAAAGAATAAAAAAGGGGGGAACGTGGAGGAATAGCTACTAGGAGAAATGAAAGGGGTGTAAATCCCCCTCCTTGCCCAAGAGGACCTCAACACCGCAAGTAGTGCAGATGCTGCATGGAACCCGTGCCATACCCTACCCTTCATGCCAGTAAACCAGCAATCCGGGATAGCAACCTCACATCCACCGAGCCACCTCGGCGGACAAAAGATAGGGTGGGCTGATACCTGCCACAAAGCATACCTCCTTCGATCAACACCCCCAGAACCCAAAAAGTGGCCTCCAGAGATACACACATCGCCCGAAAGATACCCAAAGCCACCCTCAGGAGACCAGAGAGAATCGGGACATCCCCAGGCGATCAAGATTCCACGGCAAACTACACCACCGGCAAGAACCTCAACAGAATGGGATGGACCACGGTACCCTTCCCCCTACCTAGGAACCAGAATGCCAGTAGAGAGAAGCTCACAGGGTAAAAATGGGAAGGAATAAGGGAGGGATGAGGAGGAGGAGGAAAGGGAGAAGAGAGGATGGGGAAGATGGGAAAGGGGAGGGGGATTGGGGTAATTAGGTTCGGTCTGAGGAAGAAGACCAAGAGGTCAAATTCCTCAGACCAATAGCCTCTTTACCTCAAGGAGCCCCCCTTAAAGAGGAACGGTATAAATAATATCAGCACACTTGTGCAAGAATATTAGACTCGCCAGATAATGTGTAATGGACACATGGCGGGATTTGTTTACTCCTGATTATTATTATAATCAAATAGAAGCGCTAAACCACAAAGGTTATACAGCGCTGCAGGTTATTGCAGGATGCAGGGAGAATGGGTTGTAAGAGGGAGATGGATGATTAGTAGGGTATGGAGTGCAGCAGGATGGTGGATAGTGCAGGGATAGAGGGTAGCAAGAGATCAAGGTAGAAGGGACAGAGGGAGGTGCTAGAGGTATAATCTTCAGAGTTTGTGTAGCAAGTCAATTTTTGTCAAAAAGTCAACGAGAGTCATAATTAAAGGAGGGTCCATCTGCAAGAAGGGAAGGTAAAGAAAGGGCCGCAGAGCGAAGACGCCACTGGAGGTAAGTTCTGCGTGCTTGTTGATAGAGTGGGCAGTCCAACAGAATATGTCGAACAGACACTGGAACCTGACAATGCTCACAGAGAGGGGCAGGGAGCCTCTCCATGAGATACCCGTGAGTAAGATGAGTGTGGCCGATGCGAAGACGGGAGAGTATAGTCTCCCAACCTCGACACTGGTGACAAGAAGGCCAGAAACATATAACCGGTTTAATAGAATGAAGTTTGTTATTCAGCAGGTCAGACCAGCGTTGTTGCCAACGGGTGCGAAGGTGGGTAGCAATGACCGCAAAATAGTCCGTGAAAGGAACACCTCTATATGAAACTGGAAGGTCATGTACTGCTGACCGCTCAGCAGTGTCTGCCTGTTCATTGCTCTGTACGTCAACATGACCAGGGACCCAACAAAAGACAATATCTTTATGCTTGCTAAAGATATGGCGTAACCAAAGGTGGATACGAAGAACTAGGGGGTGAGGTGTATCAATTTTACGGATAGCCTGTAAAGCACTAAGGGAGTCTGAAACGACCACAAATGGTGACACAGGCATAGATGCAATACGGATAAGTGCCACAAGAATGGCATACAATTCAGCTGTAAATATGCTAGCCGAGGGTAATAGATGCCCTCGTACGACGCTGTCCGGAAACACTGCTGCGAATCCGACGCCGTCAGATGACTTTG
>WNWK01050431.1:0-12839 GCA_009830355.1 Cherax destructor | reverse complement strand
TGTCAAAACAGTGTCAAGGACACAGTGTAGGACAAGTGTAAAGGGAAACCAAGGTATAATGAATTTTACTGACTACGTTTTTTTACACAGTGAGCTTTATAATAAAAACAGATCTACCAGCAGAGTACATGAGTATAAAAAGGGAACATAATAAAGGGTCGGGTGAAGAATGTTGAAGGATCTGAGAAGGGTTGCATTTGAAAGATACTATGGGCCAGGGTTTGTTCATAAATATCGGGAAGGTTTTGTCAAACCTTTTAAATAATAAAGAGATGCAATCCCATAGGGGAAGAAGAGACACAATCTTGGAATCATTGCTCGTCTGTATATCCAAAATTTCAATGAGAACAAATTTTTTTCAAATATAACCCCTTGACAGGAAACTTCTTCCCCGTTATCCTGCCAGCCTACGGGTCCATGCCAGGCACCCCTTCGAGTCCCCCCCAGGGTCCATCCCAGGGCCCCTCGAGCCCAACCCTACGGGTCCATCCCAGGCAGCCTGAGCCCAAACCCTACTGGTCCATCCCAGGCACCCCTTTCGAGCCCAACCATTGGTAAACCCAGGCGCCCTTTCCGAGTCCAACCATTGTTTTACCAGGCTGCCCTTCTGAGCCCAAACCCTACGGGCCCATACCAGGGCCCTTCCAGTCCAACTTTCCCAGCAAAAATTTCAACTTTCCCTCGCTGCCCTATCACTATGCCCTTTACTCACATACTTCTGCTCAGAATCGTTTGTGACTTGAAATTTGCATGTGGAAAACCTTAATAAAGGGAGAAGAGAATTAAATAAAAATTTTTTAATAGTCTGATTTCATATATTTTTTATTGTAATTTAAGGTAGTAAAAAGTGTCAAAAGAAATTTAGGGTTTGCCCCAAAATAAGAAGGATAAAAAAAAAATAATGTTTTTTTAAGGCAACACCTTTGAAAATTTCCCCCAACTTAATGTTTAGGATGTTGCAGTTGACTTATATAAACAAGAAAAGGCTAAAGAAGAAGGGGAAAAAACTGAATGACATATTATTCTGATGTTCCCAAAATATTTATTTTTCATGTTTTTTGGGATTTTGAAAAAAAAATAAACAAAAAGGTTTTCAAAATTAGTTGAGGGTTGTTGGGTTTTGAATAATATATAATAATCAAACAACATTATAAAAATAATAAAATTTATAATAGGGGAGTAACTTTTTTTGAAAAAAAAAAAATGTTAATGGGAAAAAACATCATGAGTCATGTTTCTTCATTATTCACCTCTTCCCAGTATAAAACACTGATTTTTAACTAATTCTACTCTTGTTTGCTTCCCTTCCTCACTGGTAGCATGATTTCGGATGTAAACAATCCCTAACTGACTCATGATGTTTTATATCCATTAACATTTTATTGTTTTTTTCAAAAGTAAGTTATTCTCCTTTTAGTAACATTTTCTTCGTTATGTATGAATAAATTGTTATGTTTTTTACATATATTATTCAGGAACCGTAACTTGACAATCCTACAAAAGGAATTTGAAATAGCCTTTACCGTTTATGTTTTATTTAGGAGGAGCGATCAGCGACATTCAACCATACAGGATTACGAGGGTAACTGAGCACAGCACAGTCTTTCCCCTCTAGTAGCTTGACAAGATGCCATGTACTCTATTTTCTAAACTGACACAAAACCAATAATATTTGGAAAAAAAAACAATATAAATAAAACAAAAATAACAAACTTGGTGTCAGTGCATCATTTCGAAAATGTCATCAGATATGATAAAATAGCTATAAAACCTCTTAGAAAATGGTAGAAACAAACAGATTTTTTTTTTTTTTTTTATTTTATTGAAAAAACAATTACAAAACACATGACAATACGTAGACAGAAGACAGAGTGATAACTTTAAATACAAGCACTAACTGTGCTTGGCTAAGCAACAACAAAGGTTAACAAAATTTTCCCTACTTAAGAAAACATACAAAGCATAAAAACAATGCACAAAACCAGAAAAACTTGTCAATCAATGCTTACCATCCATGAACAGGAAAAAATAATAACCATATGTACATAATCCCGAAGGACATAAATCACAAACAGCCACTAAATGACGTAAGTGACAGTATAACAAAATATACTAAATATAGTCATCCCCCAAGTGCTTATTATTCACACGTCTGTAAAGTACAGACAACGACCCAATGAAACTTTATTACATTACAAAATTAGAAGACAATATAAACACATCAATTGTAACAATATAATAATTATACTAACAGCGCCAACCCCTACAAAACTACACACACTGTTGATCATTAGCATCAATAATTAAGTTATACAGTAAACAAAAACATACATATTCACCAGTGTATAATAACGTAATAGCACACAACATATGACTCATCTCCAAAACTGAAAACTTTTTTATACAATATAAAAACACAGGTAAAGGAATGATGTCATTCCGAAAAAGTAGATTATGTATATAAGGATAGATCAGCCTGCACAATAAGCAAAATAATATTTACACAAACACAATTAACAAAGGTAGACAGTTTACAACACAAAATCTACCCAAAACTGCCTTCAACAACAGTAAGGCACAAAATGGAACATGAGAAACCCATCTCAGGAAACCTTAAGTTACATACAACATGTTGGAAAACAGTTCATACCCAAATGTGTGAAAAAAATAAGAACCCCATATAAGCACAGCTTAAAGGGAACTTTCTACACCTATAACTATACATCACCAGTCCAGTAGGTTATGAAGAAAAGCCACTATGGTTACCCCTGACACCTTTACTCCATAGGGGTTCCCTCCCACCCTGTCTCCCGTCATACCACACACATCGCACATTCCAGTCATGAGTCATATGCCCGCTGAGTCCACCGTCACCCACCCACCCCTCCCCTTCATTCATACGTCCTTCCCCACCATGTATACCCCCCTCCCTGTCGCCGGCCAGTCCTTTTAAACCCTCCCTCACAGCTCTAGTAAACTACCCACCCCCAACTCCCTATAACCCACAGAAAAAGCTGAATCCCACCTCCGACCATAAATATCCCTATTTCTACATTTTGTCCTATAAAACACAGCAGCCAAAGCCTTGACTCTACACTCCCCCGACACCCCCTCATTCCCCATGACACATACAAGTAGTCTGCCACTAGGTACAATACCGCCCGTCTCACCTCCTCCCACCCTCCCACATCAAAGCTCAAGGCCCGTAATGTTGAAAGCCCTCTCCCCCCCCACACTGCGTAACACCTTCCCAAACCATTCACGCACAACTTTCAATAAAGGACAAAAATACACTGCATGATATGCTGTATCCTCCTCCCAGCATCTATCACACTGCCCTCCCTCCCCTATCCCCATACGGAACAAAATTGCCTTTGATGCAACGATCCCCATTAAAAACCTATACACAAATTCACGTACTCTGGGTTTGAGCCACAACTTTCTTAATCCCTTCCATATACCCATCCAATCATACACAGGGTATATCGCTGCCCCATGCAGCACCTCCCCATGCACCCCTCCCCTGCCCAGGAGACTCGCAGTGATCCTCCTCGGCTCCTTAACCACCATGATTCTCCTCAACATTCCTTCACACTCCCTCAGATCATTCCCCTTCCACCACCTTCTGACATCTTCCATAACTAATCCCACTCTCCTCCCACGCACCCCACCCACCTGAGGTATCGATGCTAATGTAAACACACTGCAGACGCTTTGCTAACGGGATGAGCCCCAAACCTCCTTGACGTACCCTCGTCATTACCACTTCCTTACTTAACCACGCCCTCCCATAACCCCATATATAACGTAATGCCCTTCTCTGCAATTCCTTCACATCCTCAAAAATAATGGGGAACACCGCCGCCACATGTCACAGTTTACTAAACACTAATGAATTAACGATCACCACCCTCTGATGCAATGTGACGTCCCCAGGCTGCCATCCACCCATACGCTTAATAGCCTCCCTTACTACCACCTCTGCATTAACCGCCCGGGCCTCCACCGGGTCTGCCCGGTACACCACCCCACAAATCTTCACCTGTTCCACTATTGCCCACCCCCTGCCCTCACCAAGCCTCCCCCTACCCACCTACCTACCTCCAACAATTTAGATTTCGCATAGTTTACTTTCATCCCAGTAGCCTTCCCAAAAATCTCTACAAAACGCCCCACATTCACTAACTCTTCTACATCCCGCACTAGTACAGTAGTATCATCCACATATCCAACTATCCCTATATCCCCTTCCGTCCCCTCAGCCCTTCCACCTGAAACTAAACGATAAAAGGGGTCTTGCATGCAAGCAAACAATACCTGGGACAAGGGGCAGCCCTGTCTTAAACCCTTATCCATAGGCACCTCCATTCCAATTTTACCATTTATCTGTATCCGAACCTTGGCTCTCGCATACAGAGTCTCTACCCACCCTACTAATTCATTCCCAAAACCCTGCTTCCTCATGATATCATACAACATACTCCTGTCAACACTATCATAAGCCGCACTCCAATCGATACTCAACACCCCCCCTCCTTCACCACTCTCAATAAAATCCCTAATTTGACCATGACCCACACCCATGCTTCTACCTGGGATTCCGCATTGTCCCTTATGTAAGACCATTCCCACCACCTTCTTAAGCCTATTACCTAGTACCTTTGCGAAGACCTTGTAATCAGCACACATTAATGTTATAAATCTATAATCCTTCATCGTCCTACATTCCTCTTTTTTCTTCACCAAAACTATAACCCCAGTGTTCTGCATGCTACCCAATACCCTCCCATTCTTCATACAATTGAATACTTTAACTAAACAATCCCTTAGGGGCTCCCAATTATGCAGATATAAATCATTAGGGAGACCATCCAATCCAGGTGCCTTCCCTTTGCTCAAACCCTGCACTGCCTCCCATACCTCTTCCTCACTAATCTCTCCCTCCATTTCTTTCCTGTCGTCCTTACTAACAATAGACCTAATCCCTTCCCTACTACTGTCCTGTCCCTCTCCCCTCCCTCTTCCTCCTGCAAGTACTCGTTTACCCAGTGATCTACATAGTTACTTATTCCCTCAGTAGTTCGGAGCAATTGTCCTTCCCTATACCCCCCCAACTCGCGACAGACCTCCAACATCATCATAGTTGTGTCCCTCTGCCTCTTCTTAAACCGTCGGAGAACACAGGCTGATGGCCTGTCTCCCCACAAGACCTCCTCTAGTCCTCCTCTCACGCGTGTCGCATTAAATCGCTCATTCTGCAGTTCTCTCAGACGCTCTTTCAGAATACCCATCTCATCCATCCTAGAATTCCCGCCCTTTTGTAACAATCCTCCAGTTGACCCTCCAAGTACCTCTGTAATCCGAATTTCCCCAATTCTCTTCCCTGCCTATTTTTGTATAATACTTCCTAATACACGGCTTTGCCCACATTTCCCACCAACTCAGTAAGTCTCCCGCATGCTGACCTCTCTCCCATTGCCCCTGCCACCATGCAGCAAAACTTTCTCCCTCACCAACTCCCTGCAGTAAACCTATATTCAATTTCCAGTAGCTGTCATACCTTTTAATCATTCCTTCCCAGCTAATATCTGCCAACACACCCCTATGATCAGAATATCCCACGTCCATAGCTTCTACCCTACCAACCTGTATCTCCTTAGTTACATAAATCCTATCTAGGCGCGCCTGATATCCCCGCCTCACGAAAGTGTGCTCCACACACCATCCTCCTCCTCTAACTACATCCATCATCCCGGCTGCTCCTAATACCTCCCTCAGCACTCCCAGGACACAGCCCGCTCCCCTGGGCTCTACATCCTTACCCCGGATGACACAGTTCCAGTCTCCTCCTATAATGGTTATCTCAGGCAGTCCTCTCAAATGATACAGCAAAACATCCTTTACAAAACGTTCCTTAGTACTCCTACAGAGATCCGCCGGCATATACACACTTATAAAACTCACGCGCACGTCACCCCACACCCCGTCCACCCTCACCACCCTACCCTCCTCACCCGTCTCCCACGCTAATAACTTAAAAGGACTGACCTCGCGCATGACCACAGCAACCCCTCCCTTTAATTTCCCTGAATCACCTGCATACACTCTGTACCCATTCAAACACAATTCCCTCGCACACCTGAAATTATGTTCTTGTACAAAACAAATATCTACCTGATAACGTCACATAGTCACCTCAAGCCAACGTCGTTTCACCTCGGCCCGAAGGCCGTTAACATTTATAGTGAGACTTCTGAAGACAACATAGGGGGTTTTCCTCGATACCTCTGGACTTTTGGCGCTCCTCCTTCCTTCGCCTTCACACCCTGACCACGTTTAAGCCCTTCTCTTCCTGACAACCCACCCTTACCCTTGCTGGCAGCATCTACCCATGACTTTGTACAAACTTTCTGCGCGGGTGTGATCACGTCCTCATCGGACCCACCCACAGGCCTTTTACGTGAATCACTACTGTAATCCATAGCCACATTTTCCAACTGTTCGTCCTGCCTATGAACCACAGCCACCACATCCTGCACCACCAGGTTAGATTCTCCGGCATGTGATGTAATCCCACCCTCCCCAGGCAACTCCACAGACTCCACATGCCCAATTCCAGGCTCTAAAGGGGACTCTTCTCCAGGTGAGCCAAGAAAGTCTCTGAGGGCATCTTGCAAAATATGGGGCAAGTCCCCCTGCAAAATCTCCCTATCCACAGAAGCATTCCCCCCCTCCGGCTTTTCTGCACCCGAGCCTTCAGACAGTGTCTCACAGGTGACACCTGTCTCGTCCACCTCATCACTCCACCGCTTACTCTGTGCCACACTTGGTGGTACTGGCACCACACTCTCTGTCCTGTCAACCACCTTGTCATTCATGCGTTCTTCCTGACGACGGTCTGTCCTCCTCCCACAAGCAGCTGCAACATGATCATACGCCCCACATAGTCTGCAGATTCGTTGTTGACCGGCGTATGTGACGTAGACTTGAGTCCTAAAATCATCAAGGACAACATACGAAGGTATAGGCCGTCGGAGAGTCATTTTAAGGGAATATGACCCTTCCTGTAATCCTGCGTAAATTCCGTCGGTCCATTTGCCCATCACAGCCGTATGCACCACTCCAAATTGTTGAAACGCTGCTCGAATATCCTCATCCAAAACTTCAAATGGCACGTTGCGGACTCGAATATAGGTATAATATCTTGATACATCTCTCAAGCGTACCTCCAGGCCAGCGTTGATCACCATCAGTTTGTCCTGGAAGCTGTCCACAATCCTCTCATATGCCGCTGTCGTAGCAAACTTGATGAAAATTCTGTGCGCCCCATTCAGCGCTATGCCTCGTAATTCCTCAATTCCAATGCCATAAGCATCACGGATAATCGCAGGCAATAAAACATTCGAATTATCCGGGTACACTGCTCCTCGTAACACTTCAACACACACGGTGTTGACCCTCCTCCTTCCTCCAGTCGCCATCTTGTTGAAAATCAGTAACTCTCTCGTTGGCCACCAGGTGTCAGCAACAAGAGAACCACTCAGTGCGAGGGCCAGGCGGCGAATATAACAAACAGATTGATCCAATCTGTTCCCAGATTTATGCACTGTTTTCCTGTAAGTTTCACTGGTCAACAATTCTTGAAAAGTTGTATGCTTCTTAAGTGAGATTAGTTAATTATTATGTATTTTCATGTCCTGAATCCAATTATCACCTTGAAAAATGCTTTTTGGCTATAGATTTAAAAATACGAGACATGTAATATTATATTATTTTATTATAATGTACAATATGTGTCAGTATATTTTAAACTCTAATCCATACCTACTCTCTGCCTTTTTGGGCTGAAGAATCATCTCTTGTCAATGTCCAACAATAGTCTGCAAGCATTTTTGTGCCCCATTTGCCCTGGCAGACCTTCTCCATGTGGAACTGGGCGAATAGCTGATGGAATGTTTGGATATTCAATGGACCCGTTTTTTTTCGTTGATAAGCCTTTTTGTACTGGAGGTAGCATGCAGAAATAACAATTGTTGGTATGGTCTGTTGGCTCCCTCCATGTCATTGGCACAACAAAAGGCATTCCTTTCCTCTTCCTGTTCAACCATTGGTGAAGATTAGTAGCACAATTGTTGCAGCATATGTGTCGAGCCCAGTTCTTATCCTGGTCACCAATCTTGCATCCGAAATATAGGTGATATGCGTTTCTAACCATAGCAGTTATACGGCACTTCTGTGATGCAAAGGTCACCTCACCACAAATGTAGCAGAAGTTGTCTGCAATATTCACACAAGTACGAGGCATCTGAAAGAAGAAAACAACAAACAATTAGAAGATAAACAGAAATTGTATTAATTAATTTATCATTATAATACAGATCATGACAGCTATACAGAAATATTTATATCATTCAGTAGGAAAATAAAATTAATATAATATGTCTCACATGCATATCAATAGCTTGCTCAGTGAATATTAATTATAAGTTTAAAAAGTATTTGGCTAAGAAAATCACTAACCTTTCACCTCAAAATATAAACTTGGAGAGCACAACCACCTTGTATGACTGCTGGAACAACCACCTTGTATGACTGCTGGAACAACCACCTTGTATGACTGCTGGAACAACCACCTTGTATGACTGCTGGAACAACCACCTTGTATGACTGCTGGAACAACCACCTTGTATGACTGCTGGAACAACCACCTTGTATGACTGCTGGAACAATAATGAAGGTCAGTGAGACTGTGAGTGTGGTAAGAAACACACTGCCGCAAGCCTGTTGCAACCTGTTGTGACACGTAGGTCTATATTGAAAAGTAGAACTAAGAAACAATTTTAACCATGATATTCATTATCAGTGACCTAAAATAAGTTGGAAATTGCTACTCTGGTCTCAGAAGCATTTTGGTTGCTGACCAGTATTTTTCTCGTGTTTTTCGATTTCTTTAATTCAATTTTTCTTATTACACCTGTTGGGCCCATATTTATAAAAGATAGCATTATGCTATTTTAGACCTCGTCTAGCTCTGTCAGGAAACACTGCTGCAAACCCGACTTCTTCAGAGGACTTACTGAAGAACCACCGATGTAAAGTGCAATGACATGAGAATGAGATTGAAAATGGTTAAGAAAAAGTGTAGGTAATTGATCTTTTGCACACGGTAGTAGAGAACAGACACGTATCGTCGGATCTTCCCAAGGGGGGAGAAAAAAATGCAAGATGCTGGATGGACATACAACGGGGGATAAATGAAGGAAAGCTAAGAGAGGGTGAATAAGGAGAGAAAAGAGACATAGCAAAGAGGGGGCAGTGGCCAAACAGAGAACTTCTATTAATATCTATTACCATCCTAAATGTAGAAGGATCTTGAAGGAAATAAGAGTGGACAAAATAACTGAGACAATGGTCGTCATGCCGATCTCATAATGAAACATTCACCTCTGCATATAGGCTCTCAGTCGGAAGGAACAAAAAGCACCTAGAAATAAATGTAACTCTTGATGATAAAGGAAATAAAGTTTAGAATGAGTTATGGGAAAGACTCCTGAATATAGTTGGTCGCCATAGTCCAGTTTTGATAAGATTAGAGCAGAGTGAAGACGAAAAGGAGTTCGTTTATCAGCCCCTAAGAAAGTTGGGCGAGGAGAAAGACAATTATGCGTCTCTGTATACCACACCTGATGTTTATTTACCAGACGTTCTAACATCTTGCAAGCTGCAATGGGTCTATAGTGAGAGGCATCATAGCCCTAAATACCTGATGTACGAAAAGGCAGAACAATGGCCATTATCAATGGAAGAGGAAGGACCCTTTGAAACCAAACAAGGTTAATGAAACGTAAGAGGCCTATGAGTGCCGTCAGATGTAAATGTTGAAGCATCCATAGGATCGGCAAGAGGAAAGTTTTGACTCAAGTTTGCAAAGTGTGAAAGGCATATTATAAGTTTCCACTATGCTAAAAGTGAAATCTAAAGGTATTCACCGTGAGAGAGTAGAGAGTTTGGGAGGTCTGTAACATGATATGTAGGCCTACATGCCTGCCAAACCTCCAATTCCAACAGCCTTAATTGCATGATTATTTTAACTGTAGATTCTTAATAGGGTCCTATTCAATCTCTTATAAATAGTTAAATTAAGTAAGAATCAGAACTTAGATTCAGTGTACTAATATTAAGTTAACTTCTCTATAAGCCACCATAATTGACACAGTTGGCACTAACTGGAGCATACCTAGCCTCTCCCATGAGGGAACAGGCAGTCACCCAGAGACCTGTGTCATGAATGATGAGGTGAAGGACCTCACCTCCTAATGCTGGGTTTATCACAGAACAGTCCTAGAGAAGAGGGCGACTTCCCCTCACTTGTCACATCACTAGGCTTGGACTGTGAAGGACACGTCCTTTCAATTTTCACGCATATGTCACCATGCCGACAAAATGACTTATCTTGTCTCATTAACCCGGGTGTTAATTTGTAACTCTTAATACATTATTTCGTGAGATTCCTGAAATATTACCTGACCGATCACCCGCCACACATCAAGACAGTAAGTGCTTGTTATAAGTATTAGTAAATGCGCATTTATAGGTATGTAATGAGTTACTACCCATGTGGAAGGTCTATCCACTGAAACGTCAGGATACCAGAAATGTGACTACAACCTGCCTTTGTCTAGAAAGAAGTAAGAAATCCTATGTTATCCAGGGATAGGAAGGCAGGTTCTTGAATTGGATTTAACTAACAACCTGATTGATTAATTAACTAATCAGTCACACACCGACACACACAGCCCTATATTAGACAAAAGTGGGTTTTCAAACCGGATGTGGTTCTACGGAACCGATAGGAAGCTAGAACATAACTGGAACAAGCTAGAACCTATGTAGAACCAGTGACTAGAAATAAAATTACCACCACAGGTAATTATTATTTAGTTATTGAGTGTTAATCACACAGAGAGATGCTCAACCGAAGTCTTTGTGCAGTGAATGTAGCATATTCTAAATTACTTTGCCAGTAGCAATCAGAAATAGCTAGCTAGCAAGATGCTAACTGATTATTTTTGTGTAATTCAATATAGTGGCTATTGAAATTCTGACAGCAATGACATCTGGGGAAAGACTGTCATAAGCAAAGATGGTAGGACCATCTCTCGCCCCTCCACACTACAACCCAAGACCCAAGACACCTTGTGACATCACCATGACAACACCTGACTGTCATGTACATAAACACACCCACACTTCAGTCTTAAAATTAAACTAGCGTTTGTTATGAGTACTTAAAGCGGGTAAAAAAATTTGGGGTCAGTACATATGTTTTGATGAGGGACATGGGTAGAATCATTGTCAAATAGACAACACCTGTCTAGAGGTCGGAGCAGATAGCGTGACCAAACACCTGATTAATCGTTCGCGCCACAGTGACCGACATTATTAGACAGTCAGCTGTCTCATAAAGCTATCAGCTACACATAGCTGTCAACAGTTATTTATCACCGTAGAATAGCGATAGTTCTAGCGATAGTTACCGTGGCTAAGTTAGATAACTACAGGCTGAGCCTGCCCATGAAGTAAGCTCGTTACCAGAGTCATCACTGCCTGTGAATCATTGATCTAATATAATAGTTAATTATGTAGAATTAGAAGCTAATTTAAAATTACTGGAGACAAGACAACACGTATACAGTAGCTTATGAACAATTTGAGAAGTTGTTAATGAGCTCAAAAGATGGAACTGAACTAACGGAAGTCCAGGAGCGTTATGCTGAAGGGGAGGAATAGTCCTTTAGACGAGCAGCTGTTTTAAAAGAGCCCTTATGCAGAGAGAAGGCCCTGGCAAGTCGCCACAATGGAACCTACTTCCCAGGGGCAATAAACCCATACCTAGACACCACAGATGTTACTACGATTGCCCCAGAAAAAAACTGCCCCCGTCTGATGGGCATGAATTTGAAGAGTTTCTAGCGAGTTTCCGGTCACTTATTGACACTCGGTCAGACATAGACGACCTGACGAAACTCAATTACTTGAGAACTCAACTCAGGGGTGAAGCTTTTGACCTTATCAAGGGACTTGATATTATTAGTCCTAATTGCCAGCATGATATTAAGGTTTTGGAGACCAATTATCATGAAAAATGCGATAACAGTCAAACAAGTCTACAGACTGGTTGATCTAACACCTATCGGGCTTAGTCCATACTCGTGGACTCTACCTGGACTCAGTGGACATTATGAGTTGCCGGGGAGGGATTCAGAAATTCTCTCTTTTGGGAAGTACAGTACACCCTATCCAAGTCCAATTGGCTGATCATGTTGATATTTAACGATGTCCATCAGTGAGTATCACACGGTAGTTCCCATGACACTGAACATAAGAACATAAGAAAGGAGGAACACTGCAGCAGGCCTGTTGGCCCATACTAGGCAGGTCCTTCACAATCTCGTCCCACTAACAGAATATTTGCTCAACCCAATTTTCAATGGTACCAAATAAATAAGCTTTGACAATTCTACCCACTCATGCACGAGTCCCACTCAAATCCAACCCTCTCACTCATGAATTTATCCAACCTAAATTTGAAACTACCCAAGGTCCTAGCTTCATAACCCCACTAGGCAGACTGTTCCACTCATCAACTACCCTATTTCCAAGCCAATACTTTCCTATATCCTTTCTAAATCTAAACTTATCTAACTTGAATCCATTATTGCGGGTTCTCTCTTGGAGAGATATCTTCAAGACCTTATTTATATCCCTTTGTTAATACCCATTTTCCACTTGTATACCTCGATCATGTCTCCCTCATTCTACGTCTTACAAGTGAATGT
>WNWK01050430.1:0-12839 GCA_009830355.1 Cherax destructor | reverse complement strand
TTCCCCCTCTTGATGTCACACCCACCCACCACACCACTGGCCCCCACCTCTAAAAATGATGTTCAACCCACCCACCACACCACTGGCCCACCTCATGATGTTCACACCCACCCCCCACACCACTGGCCCACCTCATGTGTTCACCCACCCACACCCACTGGCCCACCCCCATGATGTCACACCCCCCCACCACCCACTGGCCCACCCCCATGTGCACCCCACCCACCACCCACTGGCCCACCCCCCCAGTGTTCACACCCACCCACCACACCACTGGCCCACCTCAGGGTTTACACCCCCCCACCACACCACTGGCCCACCTCCATGATGCTCCCCCACCCACCAAAATGGCCCACCTCCATGTGTCCACCCCACCACACCACTGGCCCACCCCCAGATGCCCGCTCCCCCACCCCCTGGCCCCCCCCAGTCTCCACCCCACCCCCACACCACTGACCCACCTCCATGATGCTCACACACCCCCCCACCACACCACCCCCCACCCCCCCTTTCCACCCCCCCACCACACCACACCCACCCCCTGTCCCCACCCACCCACCACACCATTCCCCCACCCCTCTCCCTCCCCCACCACCACCCCCCCTCCCCCTGCTCATCCCACCCACCACACCACTGGCCCACCTCCATGATGCTCACCCCACCCACCACACCACTGGCCTACTTATATGATGTTCCCCCCCACCACACCACTGACCCCCTCCACGCTGCTCACACCCCCCCACCACACCACGGGCCCCACCTAAATGCTCCACCACCCCCAAGGGCTTAGTCCCAAAACTTCACACAGGTCACTCCCCGAAAGAAAAAAGACTCGGCGGCAGTAAATCCCCCAAGAAGGGGGGGTGCCACTAGCACGTTGAGGGACAAACAATAAGTGTGAGGGCCCGATTGTTCAACTCCTCAGCATACATCAGGGGACCAACAAGCCTCTGGCTGTCTTCAAGCAGGCACTGGACAGGCACCAAAATCGTACCTGATCACCGGGCTTGGTTCTACGTTGGACTGCGTGCGGCCAGCAGTAACAGCCTGGTTGATCGGCTCTGGTCCAACAAGAGGCCTAGTCACAGACCGGGCCCGGGGGCGTTGACCCCGGAATTTTTCCAGGTAGATAGGTGACACCACTGGCCCACCTCCATGATGCTAACACCCACCCACCACACCACTGGCCCACCCCTGCCAACACCACCCACCACACCACTGGCCCACCTCAAAGCACAAGTGATTTTTACTGTCTATATTTTTTAGCTCTGATATCTCATTTTATAAGATGACAGAACAGTATTGTAAACATAAAGTGCGTGTACTTTCTAAAGTGTCATTACTGGCTGATTTCACTTGTTTTAAAGCTCTCAAAATGTACTCTCGGTTCCTAGTACTATAGGCATAATTTGTTTTTTTGTCATCGTTAAGAGGCACGAAGTTCCCCTGTCCCCTAATAACATGTTCATTTTCCACTATAATCTACCTTGCCCAAAATTATATCGCATTTGCTGAGTCTGTTTCGTAAGGTGAAGTCTAAGATCTTTCCTTATTTCATGAGGCAAATGTAAGTAAGTTTATTTAGGTAAAAAAAAATACAGTTACATAGATTATCATACAAGAAGTATATGTGTAGAGAACCAGGAAAACCCCAAAAAAAACTTTGAGAGTGACAAATTTCCACTGGGGGCCCTATACAGTTTTACTAACCGGTTTCCCAGAGCCCCTTCATGCTGCTTGGCTCTGCATAATATTCAATATCATTATGTGAGTGAGTTAACATATATGTTATTAACATTATTTTTTTTTTTATTTATATTCTCAAAATTATATTGTGTTGTCTCTATGTCATTGTTGGACATTACATATAGAAACATATTTTCACTTCTGAAAAATATTTACAGAAAGTTGGTTACACTTGGATGTACAAGGTCCCCCCCAGACCATGGGTGGGGCTTCCCCTACACAACCCGACCATGGGGGCTGCTCTCCCCCTACACAACCCAGACCATGGCTGCGCTGCTCTCCCGCTACACAACCCGGCCCTGGCCGGGTGCTCTCCCCCCTACACAACCAAATTTGGGTGCTCTCCCGCTACACAACCCGACCATGGCTGGTGTTCCCCCTACACAACCCGACCGGGTGCGCTGTTCCCGCCCCCAGACCATGGCGCGCTGCTCTCCCGCTAAAAACCCCGACCATTTGGGTGCCTCCGCCACCCCAGACCATGGTGCGCTGTTCCCGCTACACAACCCAGACCATGGCTGCGCTGCTCCCCCGCTACCCCCGGACCATGGCTGCCTGCTCCCCCGCCCCCCCGACCATGGCTGCGCTGCTCTCCGCTACAACCCAGACCATGGCTGCGCTGCTCCCCCTTCCCAACCGCCACGCTTCCCCCCCCCTACAAAACCCGGACCATGGGCCTGCTCCCCCGCTACACAACCCGGACCATGGCTGCGCTGCTCCCCCGCTCCCCCAGACCAGGGTGCGCTGCTCTCCGCTACAACCCGGACCTGGCTCCCTGCTCCCCCTTTTACACAACCCAGACCATGGCTGCCTGCTCCCCCGCTACCCCGGCCATGGCTCCCTGCTCTCCTGCTACAAAACCCCGGACCATGGCTGCGTGCTCTCCCTACCCGGAATGGGCGCTGCTCTCCTGCTACACAACCCGGACCATGGCTGCGCTGCTCCCGCTACACCCCGACCATGGCGCTGCTCTCCTGCTACACAACCCAGACCATGGCGCGCCTCTCCTCTACACAAACCATGGACCCCACCAGGCTCCCTGCTCTCCTGCTTGCCCCCCCCCCCGGACCATGGCTGCCTGCTCTCCTGCTAAAAACCCCGGGACCATGGCTGCCTGCCCCCTAAAAACCCGGCCCTGGCTGCCTGCTCTCCGCTACACAACCCGAATGGCTGCCTGTCCCCCCTTACACCAGGTTTGGCTGCACTGCTCTCCGCACAACCCAGACCATGGCTGCACTGCTCTCCCTCACCCCCGGACCATGGCTGCACTCTCCCCCTACACAACCCGGACCAGGGTGCGCTGCTCCTCTCCCCCGGACCATGGCTGCGCTGCTCCCCCGCTACACAACCCGGACCTATCTGCACTGCTCCCCCCTACACAACCCGGACCATGGCTGCGCTGCTCTCCTGCACACAACCCGGAAGGGCTGCACTGCTCTCCTGCTACAAAACCCGGCCCATGGCTCCCTCTCTGCTACCCCCGGACCATGGCCACTGCCTCCTGCACAAACCCGACCATCCCTGCTCCCCTGCTACAAAACCCCGTACCATGGCTGCACTTCCCCCGCTACCCCCGGACCATGGCTCCCTGCTCTCCTGCTACACAACCCGGACCATGGCTCCCTGCTCCCCCCTACACAACCCGGACCATGGCTGCACTGCTCCCTGCCCCCGGCCCAAAAGCTCCCTGCTCTCCTGCTACACCCCCGGACCATGGCTGCATCTCTCCCGCTACAAAACCCGGACCAGGGTGCTTCCCCCCTACACAACCCGGGCCCAGGGCGCCTGCTCTCCCCACCCCCCGGGAAATGGCCCCTGCTCCCCTCTAACCCCAATGGTGCACTGCTCCTGCTAACCCCGGAATGGCATTCCCCTCTCACAATCCAGACCATGGCTGCACTGCTCTTTTTTGGGTTATCCTGGGTTCTCACATATGCTGCTATGTATGATAATGTATGAAAATTTATTTGTGATACCTGAATAAACTTACTTACTTACAAAACCCCGGACCATGGTGCCTCCCACTACACAACCGGACCAGGCTCTCCCCTAAAACCCCCGGATTTGGCTGCTCCCCCCACACAACCCGGACCATGGCTCCCCCCTTTCCCGCCTGGCTCCCCCTCCCCTACAAACCCGGACCATGGCTCCCCCCGCTACAAAACCAGGACCATGGCTCCCTCCCCCACTAAAAAAAACTCTCCAATTTTTCAAGGATAAAAAAAGGTGGTTTAATAAAATAAAGATACAGAGTCGCAGAGGTTTCTGAAGCAATGTTGCACCACATGACACCTACCTTCTCCCCCCACTTCCTCCTCCTCCTCCTCCACTTCTTCCTCCTCCTCCACTTCTTCCTCCTCCTCCACCTCCTCCTCCACTTCTTCCTCCTCCTCTTCTTCACTGAACATCTGCTCCATGTCCATATAAAAAAAGTTCGGGTCCCCTACACTGTCCCTATTTTGGGGTCTAGTTCCTGGGCCTTCCGTGCTCTTGCACTAGGGTTTCCCGGCTGGATATGACAAGCCCAATACACTAGCCACTTGGGCAGCAAAATCTAATTTGATACATTCCTCTTTTACCTCCCAAGATCCACGAACCTAAAGAGATATCTAAACACTCCACCTACCTTTTTCCCCCCCTTTTCTGTAGTTTAAAAAGTTGCAGTAGTAATTATATTCTCTATTATTATTATTCGTTTTTTTATTATTGTTTATTATTATTGTTATTAATTATCTTATTATAATTATTATTATTATTATAATGTGTGACATATATGGGTTTTATCTAGGGCCCAAAACCCTTTTTTCCCCCTGGGTTTTTTTTTTTTTTAATAATGTCTTACCTTGCTTGCTGTGAAAACATGGTGTACTGGCACTGCCCTGGTTTAATAATGTCTTACCTTGCTTTCTGTGACAAAAAGGGGTTCTAGGCACCCCCCGGTTTAATAATGTCTTACCTTTTGCTTTTACACACATGGTGTATCTAGGCACTGCCCTGGTTTAATAATGTCTTTCCTTTTGCTGTGAAAACATGGTGTATCTAGGCACTGCCCTGGTTTAATAATGTCTTACCTTGCTTGCTGTGCACACATGGTGTATCTAGGCACTGCCCCGGTTTAATAATGTCTTACCTTGCTTGCTTTACACACATGGTGTATCTAGGCACCCCCGGTTTAATAATGTCTTACCCTTGCTGTGACACAAATTTTATCAGGCACTGCCCTGGTTTAATAATGCTTCCTGCTTGCTGTGAAAACATGGTGTATCTAGGCACTGCCCTGGTTTAATAATGTCTTAACTTGCTTGCTGTTCTTTCCCTTGAGCTTCCTGTGAGTGTGTCTTCCCTCCTTTCATTCTCTTCTCTCCCCCTTCCTTGTTTCCTCTCATCTGGATTGTCAACATTACCCCCCTTTTCCCCCCCTCATTCTCCGCCCTTCTATCTCCCCAACCATCTTCCCCCCTGTTTTCCCCCCCTAACCTCTTACTTCCCCCCCTAACCTCTTACGTCCCCTCCTGCTTTCTCGTTTTCCATGTTCCTCCCTCCCCCTTGTCCCCTAACAGCCTCTTTCCCTCTTTTGTCTCATTAACCCCTCCCCTTCCTAGTTTTCCCCCTCGGTTAAAGAGCCTCCAGCAACCATAGATGGGTCCAACCCCCTCCCCATTACCCCTCCCGCCGCTGGCAGGGGGGTGGAGGGGGATGGGGGGCGGGGGGGTGGGGAGGGGGGTGAGGGGCGGGGGGGTTGGAGGGTGATGGGGGACGGGGGGAAGGGATGAGAGGGGTGGGGAGGTGGGGGGGGGGGTAATGAGGGACTGGGAGGTGGAGGAAGTGATGAGGGACTGGGGAGGTGGGGGGGGGGTGATGAGGGACTGGTTAGGTGGAGGAGAGTGATGAGGGGCTGGGGGGGTGGAGAGTGATGAGGGGCTGGTTAGGTGGAGGGGGTGATGAGGGACTGGGGAGGTGGGGGAGGGGGATGAAGAACTGGGGAAATGGGGGGGGGTGATGAGGGACTGGAGGTGGGGGGTGATGAGGGGCTGGGGGGGGGGGAAGTGATGAGGGACTGGGGAGGTAGGGGGGGGGTGATGGGGGATAGTGGGGGGAATTAGGGGGGGGATTGGGGGAAAAAATTCCCTTCCCCCCCATCCCCAAAGTATTTTTTCCGCATTCCCCTGATCTTGCTTTTTAAGATCATTGTACAATACAATCGTCTGCGTTTTTATCGTAAAATAACATTTTTTAAAATTTCCTGGAAAACCCCCAAAAAAAATCAGTGACTTTTTTTCCTATTACTGACTGTTTGATCAACAAAGCTGTTATGTCAAGGGGGCTACAGGAATACCCAACAGTTGTAGACAAATAAAAAAAATTTGTAACCGGAACTTTTTTCCAAAAAACTTTTTAAAGTAGTTTGTTGGTTTTTCCAATGTTGATACAAATGTTGTTACCAGTTATTAGTAGTAGTAGGGGGGGAAAAAGTAGAAAGAAATTAGTAGTAATAGTAGTAATGTGGTGGTAATTTTTAAAGTAGTAGTATTAGTAGTAAAAAATTTTTATTTATTTTAATTAGTAGTAGTATTATTTAGTGTAGTATAAAAGTGTGTGTGTGTGTGTTTGTAAAATTGTGTGTGTGTGTGGTGTATAGGTGTTGGGGTGGGGGTTGGGGTGGTGGTGTGTGTGGGGTGGGGTGGGGGAGGAAAGTATATGGGGTGTAGTGGGAGTAGTGTAGTAGTAGAGAGTGGGAGTGTGGAGCAGTGTAATAGTAGAGTAGTAAAATAGTATAGTAGTAAGGAATAGTATATAGTAGTAGATAGTATAGTAGTAGTAGAAATAGTAAGTTTGGGGAGTGTAGAGCAGTAGTAATAGTAGTAGAGTAGTAATATATGTTAGAGTAGTAGTAGTAGTAGTTAGTAGTAGTGTAGTAGTATAGTATTGGGAATGTAGTAGTAATTAGTAGTAGAGTAGTGATATAGAGTAGTGCAGTGGAAATAGTGTAGTGTAGTGGTATGGGAGTGTAATGTGTAGTAGTAATGGGAGTGTGTGTAGCAGTGTATAGTAGTGTGCAGTGTAATATGTAGTAGTGTAATAGTAGTTGTGTGTGTGTGTGTGTAGTGTGGTAGTGTGTAGTGTAGGTAGTAGTGTTGTAGTGGTTTGTGTGTAGTGTGGTGTGGTGTGTGGTAGTAGTGTTGTTGTGTAATGGTAGTGTAGTATTAGTATAGTAATGAGTAGTAGTGTATGTAGTATAATTTAATTGTAGTGAGTAGTAGTAGTAGTAGTAATAGTAGTAATAGTAGTAATAGTAGTAGTAATAGTAGTAGTAGTAGTAGTCGTAGTTTAGTTTAGTTTATATCTGTAGAGACAAAAATTTTGTTAACTAGAAGTTGTGTTGATTCTATATGAATGTGTTGAATGTTATGATGATAATGTCATCATAACACTTCCTTTTAGTCTTCATTCTCTTGTGATGAATTAAAATTCAGACTATTTCATGAAATGGCGATTCGAGTGCAGAAACTTGGGGCGGTATCTTCTGTGTACTTGTAATCACATCCTCCACATGGGATTTCAGAGACAGCAGATTCGTCTTCCATTTGTTGTTGTTGTTGCTTGTTTAGTAAGGTCACTGATCATAGTTAAGGTCACGACAGCAGGTTCATGGGAGGAAATCAGGGAACAGGTTGGGCTTGAATCTAGGTCAAGTGAATCTTAAAACTCAAGCCAGTGCGTTAACCAGTCGACCAAGAGGTTAACACATTGGCCTGTGAGTTTGAGGACTTACTTTCCAAGGGTTCGAGCCCAACCCGTTCCCTGATTTTTTTCAGTCGTGTTACTATGATGTCCCTCAGAATCTTTATGATAACTGTAGCCACATCTCTGGAAGGGCAAACTATACACTTGTTTACTTTCGTCTCACTTGGGGACTTCAAGACCACACTGAGGGGGAAACCTGAGTATTCCCTAAACCTGAGTATTCCCCTAAAACCTGAGATTCCCTAAAACCTGAGTATTCCCCCAAACCTGAGTATTCCCTAAAACCTGATGTATTCCCTAAACCTGAGTATTCCCCTAAACCTGAGTATTCCCCTAAAAAACCTGAGTATTCCCTAAAACCTGAGTATTCCCCTAAAACCTGAGTATTCCCCTAAAAAATATTTTTCAATGTAATTACATTCTTGCAGAAAAACTCAAGACTCAAACTGACTGCATCACACAGAGTCCAGGAGAGACACAGGGAGCAAAAAAGCTATAGTCGAAACTGATAGATATACAAATACTTTTTTTCCCATTTAAAATTTAGGGGATAAAGACACATTTATATCTGGGTCTTGCACAAAGATGGAACATTCTCTAACGACAACAAAGAAATTAATAAAATACTAACAGCCATAAAATCACTGTGTTTATCAAACCATTAATCATGCTAAAGACTGACGACCTAAATGAGTTGTTCATAGATGAGACTCAAAACTCTGCCAACATCTCCATAATTTCCGACATTCCACTAACCACATTAGATTCTGAAGAAGCTATTTTCATCATCTGCTCCAGGAAGAAAGAATTGTATGACGCAAGATGGCCAGTAACAAGAGTTAAGTGTAGGTGGTTCTTGCCTCTCGCAACTGCTAGACCTTTACGACAATGTCTCCGATGCACTGGAAGACTGAAAAAGCCTTTACCAACCGTTCACTTTTAACTACACGTCAAATAGGGCAGAAGAAATAACGGGAAAAAGTTGGCAGATGGTTCATAATTTTGTAGCAAATCCCAAAAAAAAAGTCAGAGGCTGCCAAAAAAGAGCACTTGTGTATCTCAAGCCCAACCTTCTTCCCACTTTTTTTCCTTTTTTCTATTTGTCATAAACATAAGTCCAGCACTATATCCCCCCTCTGCAAATGGTACTTGAATTTATGTAGTGGGATCCACTGAGGACACAGCAAATCTCAAGCTGATTTTAACCAAGTGTTCCAGTAGCCACAAAAAAAAACATGACTTTCAGTGAAGAAAAATTTTCCCTGCTCTCTGCAAAAAAACTAGAGGAAATAAAAAAACGGAACTGTGTATAGAGCAAACAAAGCATTCATGATGACATTTTCGTTTGATCTTTTAAATTTCGGCACCTTTCTTTACATTGCAGGGGGTGCACCGCCTGCCGAGTCTTTCCTTTCGAGGCAGTGATTTCCTTCAGATTTGGGGCCAATTTTCTAAGATCTTCCAATTAGATTATTATGTACCTTTCTCGGCCCAGGAAGTACAAATCAAGGAACTTAAAAATTCCCCTAATTAAGGTGTTTACTGAAAAACATACAGTGAAGGTTCTTTATATCTTTTATACCTTTGATGAGTTTCAAAAGGGTTTTTCTCCCGGGCCCAGGCTTTTCTGGTGCTCCCTGCCCCAAAAGGCTTTCCCCCGCTGGGCCCAGCCTCACATATCTATCACAGCCTGGTTAATCGGGACCTGGTGAAGATTTTCTTTCCTCTTGAAGGCTTTACACTGGTTCCAGCTGTGTTTCATATCTTTTGGGAAATTTGAATAGTATGGGGCCCCGGGTTTTCAGTGTCCCTTTGTCCCCACCCACCCCCGCCTTTCGGGGATATTTTGCACTTCCCCCCCAATTTTTACTCCCGTTTTTTTATGGCAGTTCAGTTTGGACCAACCCCTTTTTGCTTTTTAGGTTTATTATAATGTATCTCTTCTCCCTCCAGTAATCAAAATTTTAAAACTTGAAGGCATTCCCAAAATTTAAAACTTTCTGACTCTATGCAACCAAATGATCTGTGTTTTTTTCCAGCCCCCGAAAAATATCAATACAATATTCCCAAAAGAGGGAGCACTAGTTATTTGAAAAGTGTCACCATTGGCATTATTTTTTGTTTTGAAATTTCTTATTATCCACCCCCTCATCCTCCTGGCTTGTACCCTTTTCTTTTTATGGTCTTTGAAAGAAAGGTCAGATGACATAATTATTCCCAAGTCTTTTACGTGTTCCTTTCCTTCTATTTGGTCCCCTCAGTTTTGTAAAAATTTTTTCCCTTTTTGAGTTCTTCATTTTTCCATCCCTAAGCAGCTGAAACACCCCTTGAACGTCATGTTGTTCTCCACTCCCCACTGGAAAACATTGATTATGTCTTCCTGAATTTTTTTCCTGCCCTCAGCAGTGACTTTCATGCTAATTTTGGGGTCATCTGTAAAAAAGGGATGAAAAATATGCCGGGGGTTTTTATCTATATCTGCTATTAGGATGAGAAAAAAACCAGAGGTCCAGGGCATCCTTGGGGCCAATTTTCCTCGCTGTGTTTTTTTTTCTGTGTTCTGTGTGTTAGGGAAACCCCAAAATCCATCTGCCTACCTTCCCGTAATGCCCCTGGCCCTCATTTTTTGCGCATCACTCCATGGTCGATTTGTCAAACGCCTTTGCAAAATCTGTGTAAATCACATCTGCGTTTTGGTCGTCCTCCAATGCCTCTGTAATTCTGTCATAATGGTTCAGCAGCTGTGACAGGCATGACGTCCGCCTAAAGTCATGCTGGCGGGTTATGTTGGTTGTGCTGGTCCCTGAACTTTGTTATCTGCCGTCTCATCCCCTTTTCAAAGATTTTTATGATGTGGGAAATGAGGGCTACTTTTGTAATTTTTTTTCTAGTGCTCTACTACCTCCCTTATGCAAAGGGCTATGTCTGCACCCTTTAAGGGCCCCCATTTTCACCTGATCTGCTCTTTCTCCAAAAAACACTAAGGGGTCTTGCTAATGGTACTTTCACTTGTTTATAAAAAAGGCATTCCCCTGAATCTGGGATTGCTCCAAATGTCCCTTGCCTTGAAGGGGGTTTAGTAAACATCAATATTCCCGCCTAAAAGAACAAGTGACTTAAAAACATTCATCATCGGCATGGCATTCCTTGTTTTGAAGGATCTTTTTTTCCAATATCATTTTTTTTGGAGGTGTGATAATACACTGTTGGATCCTTGAAGGTGAGATCCTCTCACATCATCACTCCTAAGTCCTTCACATTAATTTGTTGCTCTATTGTTTGGTTAAATTTGTTGTATACTCTGTCTAACAATTCCTCAAGTTTTCTTTAAAAAAGCAACTGAAATTTCTTCAGTTTCAATAAATTTAAATTCTATCAAAATTTTTTTATCGGTTGAATTGTTTGTTATAGAGGATACACCAGGTGTAAATAACTGTTATGGGGTACACCAGGTGTAAATAACTGTTATAAGGATACACCCGGTGTAAATAACTGTTATAGAGGATAAACCCGGTGTAAATAACTGTTATAAAGGGTAAAAGATTAAATAACTATTATGAGGATACACCAGGTGTAAAAAATTAAGAGGATACAAGAGATTAAATAACTGTTATAGAGGATAACAGATGTAAATAACTGTTATAGAGGATACACCAGGTGTAAATAACTGTTATAGAGGATACAACAGATGTAAATATTTATAGAGGATACACCGGGTGTAAATAACTGTTATAGAGGATACACCAGATGTAAATAACTATTATGGGGGATATACATGTAAATAACTGTTATAGAGGATACACCAGGTGTAAAAAACTGTTATAGAGGATACCCAGGTGTAAATAACTGTTATAGAGGATACACAAGGTGTAAATAACTGGAAAATATCAGTCATGATGAACACCTGAATAAAGTGGAAGCAGTATAGTGTCATCAGTAAATAAATGAAAAAGTCCCAAAGACAGGAGTGAAACTCACAAAGGCGGCGTCTTCAAGGTTAATAACAAATGAAACACAAATAAACAGAGGGGAAAAAAATACTAATAAGACGAAACTCTGAGCTTAGTTTTTTGTGGTAATTTGGGTCTGCCGTAAGAGGACATTTTCTGTGTAAAATGATGATTGTATGAACTGTAAATAAGATGTAAGAAAGAAAAAAATATTCCTATTCTTAAACCAACGAATAAACTCAGAATGGAAGTGGAGGAAATGTGTAAGTGATAAATCACATAATGGTCACGAGGGGGAAAACCCCCCCAGGCCTACACACAGCCTAGTCCGAGACGATGACTGGTAAGTTTACATGACTGGTGAAGTTTACAACATGACTGGTGAAGTAGTTTACATGACTTGTGAAGTAGTTTACAACATGACTAGTGGGGGTTTACAACATGACTAGTGAAGTAGTTTACAACATGACTAGTGAAGTAGTTTACAACATGACTGGTGAAGTAGTTTACAACATGACTGTGAAGTAGTTTACAACATGACTGGTGAAGTAGTTTACAACATGACTAGTGAAGTAGTTTACAACATGACTAGTGAAGTAGTTTAAAAATGACTAGTGAAGTAGTTTACAACATGACTGGTGAAGTAGTTTACAACATGACTAGTGAAGTAGTTTACAACATGACTATAGTAGTTTACAACATATAGTAAGAGTTTTCAACATATAGTGAAGTAGTTTACAACATGACTAGTGAAGTAGTTTACAACATGACTTGTGAAGTAGTTTAGAACAAACTTGTAAATAGTTTACAACATGACTAGTGAAGTAGTTTACAACATGACTTTGAAGAGTTTACAACATGACTAGTGGTAGTTTACAACATCCCAGTCATTATTAAACTCCCAAACTACACCCTTGCGCACCCACCCGCCCCAAACCCAACCAAAAACACTAGGCTTCGACCCCTTCAGGGGGCTACCTAGCAAAAAAGACTATTTCTCTTGAAACCAACCCTCCACTGCAATAGATGAGGCGATCATCTCCCTCCCTGTAAGAATCACTGAGGCCACGAAGCATGTTTCCCAAATATCTACTTCCCGGATCTAAAAAGTACAAACCAGGAAATAAAAGACAGCATGAATAATTCCCAAAGGGGAGTGTATGGCACTTCCACTCAGGGCAGCCCCCCCGTGGGGACTCCCAAAAAATGAGAAGGTAGTTGGTAACCCTAATCACCCAACACAAAGAGAAAAATGGAAGTACCTTGTGCTTCAAGGTAACCAATAAGCCATCAGCACAATTCGGGAAAATCCGTCGACTACTGGGGTTAAACACTCACCCACACAACACCTCACACACTCCTTCACTGACGGGGTGCTGAGGGGGCTACCTGGGGAAA
>WNWK01050429.1:0-12840 GCA_009830355.1 Cherax destructor | reverse complement strand
TAAGGGTCCAGCAGAAGACACTATGTGTAAGGGATTAAAGGTGAGGGACCAGGGATGAAGAAAGACCAGGGGTGAGAGACAAGAACTGACCTGTCTGCTGGGTAGTGTTGACAGGTCTGGTCGCCTGGCTGCTACCGGGGACAAAGCGCATTCAGCCCTCTGTGAAATATTTTCAACATATTATTCTCAAGCAATGTTCGCTCTCAGCATATTACTTTTACTTTTTATTTTTTTTAGTGAGGTGGAGGAAAGAGGGCTGTGCTGTGTTCCTCCTCTGCATGAATTTGCTTAGAACTGCGCTCTCTTCTAGGTATCTCTATATTTCTTAAGAAATAATAGATTGGTCAGATGCCTTGTTTAAAACATATTCATTTCTATTTTTACAAGTGAACGTGATCATCGAATCTACATCCACTAATTCTCACCTAATGTATCTCACTGTGGGTTAGAGCGTCATGGGTTTTCACTGCCATGAAGCGGGCCAAAGCAGCATGAGTTCGAATCCTTGGCTAGTCGCAGTGTTATTATTGATATATATATATATATATATATATATATATATATATATATATATATATATATATATATATATATATATATATATATATATATATATATATATATATATTGCAAGAAAACCACTATGAAAAATAGAAAATTCCAAGCGCTTTCGACTACTCACATTATCAAGGAACTATAACAGGAAACATGACAAGAAGGGCTTATATAAGGGGCGAGACTACACCTCACAGTCACATCACACTAACAAAGACTACACCTCACAGTAGCGTAACATCGCACGACTCTGTGAAGAGGAACATAAGAAAGGACCTGAAACTCTTCCCAAGAATTAAGATTAGTCCAATTTATCATTAAATTCTTCCCAAATTTTATTAATTATAAATGAATCCAATTTATATAAACCAAAAGAAATATTCATATTATTTTCAAAACTGCTTTTAATGAAACATGATTCTATTATATTTCTCTCAACCATGGACTTGCTTGATACAACCTTCTCAGCATTTTGAAAATCAATAGGATGGTTAAAATCTCTCACATGAATAAATAGAGCATTAGAATCTTGTCCAGTTCTAATGCTATATTTATGTTGTTTTAATCTTAGTTCAAGACTTTTACCAGTTTGACCATAATAAACTTTATCGCATATTTTACAGGGAATCTTATAGACACATCCGTCAGCATTTTGGGGAATTTTTTATCAAAAGTCTTTTTACTGTATCAAGATTTTTAAATACAACTTTGATATTAAAATTCTTAAGAAAGGAAGGCATATCAACCAAGTTTTCATGGTAAGGGAGAACTAACATATTTTTGGTTGAATAAGGTTGGTTGTCCCTTTTGGATTGTAAAAAGTATTCCTAGCTATTTTAAAAGATTTATCAATTATGTTTCTTGGGTATTTTAAATCATTAGCTATTTCATAAATTTTAGAGATTTCTTCATCTATGAACTCTGGACTACAAATACGTAAAGCTCTCAAAAACATTGAAGAAAAAAACGGACACTTTAACTCTATCTTGATGTGAAGAGTAATAGTGTACATAGGAACAATTATTTGTAGGTTTTCTATAAATTTTAAATTTAAAATCAATGTTACCCTTAATAATAAAAACATCTAGGAAGGGCAATGAGTTATTTACTTCGAATTCAACAGTAAAATTTATAGAATGAGCTAAGCTATTTAATTTAACAAGGAAATGGTTTATATCTACTTCATTAGGCATAAGGCAAAAAATATCATCAACATATCTATACCACTTAGCTCTATTGGGAAGGATAGTGTTAAGCAATCTTGTTTCGAAAAATTCCATATATAAGTTACTAAGAACAGGTGAAAGAGGATTTCCCATTGCCATACCAAACTTCTGAGTGTAAAACTCATCATTAAATACAAATTTTGCATCAACAATACAAAGTTTAATAAGTTTAATGATATTAGGAACTGGCAATGGTAAATCATAATTAACCAGTTCTTCAGATAAGAAACTTAGTAAATCATCAACTGGAACTTTTGTAAACAAGGAGGTAACATCAAAACTAACCATATTGAAATCATTTAAATCAGTCAAGGTGCTTAATTTATCAACTAAATCTAAGTTGTTTTTAACATTAAAATTAGAAATTTTTCCAACAATTGGGCTCAAAATATCAACAAGCCATTTAGAAAGTTTATAAGAAACTGAACCTATAGAGCTAATAATTGGTCTAACAGGATTACCAGGTTTGTGTGTTTTTATTAATCCATACATATAAGGTAAAGATGGATTAGTGGAAGTAAATTTTTTAATTAATTCATCTTTGCCCTTCAATAGATGTTTTATTGTTTTATTGAAATTGCTGTTGACAGTTTCTAAGGGATTCTTTCTAAGTTTAGAATAGGTTTCAAAATCATCTAGGAGGTTATTCATTTTATCTTGGTAATCGGTTTCTTTCATAATTACAATTGCATTAATTTTATCTGCTTTAGTAAGACGCAAATTTTTATTATTCAAAAGTGAATCATAAGACTTAAAAAATCTTTGAGGGCAATTGGGAATATTTTGTTTTAACATTGAGCTATATACCATCCCTTACTAATATTAATTTCATCAGTGGATAAATCAGAGGATTTTTCTAAATTACAAAAGGCTTTTGCAATTTCAACATTATTAAGTTTTTGAAGTTGCAAAACTTAAACCGAAACCAAGAGCAGCAGTTGTATTTTTATCTAATATTTCATCTGATAAGTTAATTACAAAATTGTTATTAGCGTGCTTTGTCCAATCACTAATTTCAATTAAATTATCTAATTTTCTTTGTAGTTTGTTTTTGAGATTATTACAAATTCTTCTGAGTTTATTATAGCAATGATCCAACATACTATGTTGCCATTCTGATGGAATAGCTTGATAAAAGGAGTATTTTTTGTTTCTCAATATTTTGAATGCTTCTTTCTCCTGTATTTTAGTAATTTCAATATGTTTCTGAAGAATAATTCTCATAAAATCATCAAAAGGACGATCTCTCATGTCAAGGAGTCTATTTGGTAAAAGAGATTTAGGCAAAACTTGTTCATTCAAACAGTCTTTTAAAAAATTAAGTCGAATTTTAAGCTTATGTGACTTGATCAGTGCAGAAGACAAATGGGAAACAAAAGAAATATGATTAGGAAAGCTTACCGAGAACATTGTGAAGAGTCGTGTGGTATCCATTGATGCAAAAAGATCACAGTAAACAGTAAACTTAGAAAGAATCCCTTAGAAACTGTCAACAGCAATTTCAATAAAACAATAAAACATCTATTGAAGGGCAAAGATGAATTAATTAAAAAATTTACTTCCACTAATCCATCTTTACCTTATATGTATGGATTAATAAAAACACACAAACCTGGTAATCCTGTTAGACCAATTATTAGCTCTATAGGTTCAGTTTCTTATAAACTTTCTAAATGGCTTGTTGATATTTTGAGCCCAATTGTTGGAAAAATTTATAATTTTAATGTTAAAAACAACTTAGATTTAGTTGATAAATTAAGCACCTTGACTGATTTAAATGATTTCAATATGGTTAGTTTTGATGTTACCTCCTTGTTTACAAAAGTTCCAGTTGATGATTTACTAAGTTTCTTATCTGAAGAACTGGTTAATTATGATTTACCATTGCCAGTTCCTAATATCATTAAACTTATTAAACTTTGTATTGTTGATGCAAAATTTGTATTTAATGATGAGTTTTACACTCAGAAGTTTGGTATGGCAATGGAAATCCTCTTTCACCTGTTCTTAGTAACTTATATATGGAATTTTTCGAAACAAGATTGCTTAACACTATCCTTCCCAATAGAGCTAAGTGGTATAGATATGTTGATGATATTTTTTGCCTTATGCCTAATGAAGTAGATATAAACCATTTCCTTGTTTAATTAAATAGCTTAGCTCATTCTATAAATTTTACTGTTGAATTCAGTAAATAACTCATTGCCCTTCCTAGATGTTTTTATTATTAAGGGTAACATTGATTTTAAATTTAAAATTTATAGAAAACCTACAAATAATTGTTCCTATGTACACTATTACTCTTCACATCAAGATAGAGTTAAAGTGTCGGTTTTTTCTTCAATGTTTTTGAGAGCTTTACGTATTTGTAGTCCAGAGTTCATAGATGAAGAAATCTCTAAAATTTATGAAATAGCTAATGATTTAAAATACCCAAGAAACATAATTGATAAATCTTTTAAAATAGCTAGGAATACTTTTTACAATCCAAAAAGGGACAACCAACCTTATTCAACCAAAAATATGTTGGTTCTTCCTTACCATGAAAACTTGGTTGATATACCTTCCTTTCTTAAGAATTTTAATATCAAAGTTGTATTTAAAAATCTTGATACAGTAAAAAGACTTTTGATAAAAATTCCCAAAATGCTGACGGATGTGTCTATAAGATTCCCTGTAAAATAAGAACATAAGAACATAAGAAAGGAGGAACACTGCAGCAGGCCTGTTGGCCCATACTAGGCAGGTCCTTCACAATCCGTCCCACTAACAGAATATTTGCTCAACCCAATTTTCAATGCTACCCAAGAAATAAGCTTGGTCAAACTGGTAAAAGTCTTGAACTAAGATTAAAACAACATAAATATAGCATTAGAACTGGACAAGATTCTAATGCTCTATTTATTCATGTGAGAGATTTTAACCATCCTATTGATTTTCAAAATGCTGAGAAGGTTGTATCAAGCAAGTCCATGGTTGAGAGAAATATAATAGAATCATGTTTCATTAAAAGCAGTTTTGAAAATAATATGAATATTTCTTTTGGTTTATATAAATTGGATTCATTTATAATTAATAAAATTTGGGAAGAATTTAATGATAAATTGGACTAATCTTAATTCTTGGGAAGAGTTTCAGGTCCTTTCTTATGTTCCTCTTCACAGAGTCGTGCGATGTTACGCTACTGTGAGGTGTTTTCTTTGTTAGTGTGATGTGACTTGAGGTGTAGTCTCGCCCTTATATAAGCCCTTCTTGTCATGTTTCCTGTTATAGTTCCTTGATAATGTGAGTAGTCACGAAAGCGCTTGGAATTCTTCTATTTTTTCATAGTGGTTTTCTTGCATATTTTGATATCACCTGTTTACTGTGATCTTTTTGCATATATATATATATATATATATATATATATATATATATATATATATATATATATATATATATATATATATATATTATCCTGTACGAGAATCCATTTGTCTCCTCTCCGTTATAACACTGACAGGCCAGTGCTCTACTGCCTCGACTACAGGGCTTCTTATAAAGAGGATTCAGAAACAGCACTTCTGTACATGTTTTCGTCAAAGGCACCAACTGTAAACCAACTGAACACCTTTATATAACCCAGGGTTACAGATGGTGCCTCTGACGGAAAACCTGAGTAGAAGTACTGTTTGTGAATCCTCTATAGTAGAAGAGCTGAAGTCGAAGCGGTGGAGCACTGGATTTGTTAATTTTGTGACCACTGTTCAACCATCCAGTATATCTTTCTGTTTATTCATTGACATTCATTTATTTAGAGGTGGGAGCAAGTGAGGGAGGAGAAGTGGGTTAGAGTAAAAGGAGACTGAGGGAAGAAGGGAAGTCAGTGAGCAAGATAATGGGAGGAAGAGAAGATATAGAAAAGGGTCAGAAAGAGAGAAAGAATAAAGGACTGGAAATTGAGTAATAAAAATTAAGAAAAATATGAAGAAAATATCATATTTAAACAGCAAAAAAAAAAATATGGAGAAAAATTGGCTTAAGTTGATAAATTAGACACATATGCAACACTTGGGTATCTTGTTGCATATGTGTCTAATTTATCAACTTGTCGGTTCTCTGAACCATTCATCTACAATTGGCTTAAGTCTTGAGTAAGTGGTCTTCATGTGACCAGACTTGCGGTAGTTGTAACAGGTATCGGGTTCGGGATTCTTGTTTCTTGCACCATGCTGGCTTGGAGGCAGACGTCGTTTTGCCGCTACAAGTGCGTTTTGGAAGAAGGTACGGAAGTTTTGCGGCAAGTACACTCCGAACCCAGCTCCAGTTTTGTGGGTTGCTGGTGTTAGTGCTGTGGAACTGCTTAAAGTTTCCACGGAAATCGGGAATTATCTTGTCTGTGTCTCCCAAGGGCTTCACCTTTGTCTCTCATTTCTTGCGTTTAAGTCTACCAAGGAGCAATTGCCCGTTGATTTCTCCTCTAATGGAATGGAGCCGTATAACGTACCTTTCACTCTCCTAGAATTAAAGTCCACGCGTTCCGCTTGCCAGTCATCGGCAGCTGGGTCTGATATTCATATCAGTATGCTACAACATCTGCATTCTACAGCCTTAACAGTCCTATTGCGTCTTTTCAATCTTATTTGGACGCGAGGGGTTCTCTCTCAACAATGGAAATCTGCCATTGTACTAACATTTCGCAAACCAGGCACCTCAGGGCTTTATACCTCTCACTATCGTCCCATTGCTCTGACCAATATAGTCTGCAAGGTAATGGAAAGATTGGTAAATAGACGTCTGATACGGTATTTGGAGACTCACAATAGTCTTTCTCCTCGCCAATATGACTTTTGCAAGGGCCGCTCTACTTTGGACCCCTGGCTCTACTTAGATACGTATGTGCGAAATGTCTTTGCTAACAAATACTCCGTCCTAGCAATCTTTTTTTATCTTAAGAAGGCATATGACATCACTTGGAGGTATAACATTTTAGCCCAAGGCCACTCCTTAAGCCTCTGCGGTAATCTGCCAACTTTCCTTACTGCTTCTTATCTGACAGACATTTCCGTGTCCGTGTTGGCGCCTCACTTCTTCAGACTTGTCTGGCCGAGAGTGTCCCACAAAGTTGTGTCCTTAACACTACCCTTTTACTCTTGGCTATGAATGATCTACCTTTGGTCGTCACTTTATGTGGATGACTTCGATATAGCTAACGCAGGTGCTGACTTTCGTCTGGTAGCGGCCTCCCTTCAGGATGCGATTGACCGGGTTTCTCATTGGGTCACTTCTCATGGATTTAAATTTTCTAGTACGAAAACCCATTTAATTGCCTTCATTAGACGTCCCCTTGTCCCATATATTCCATTGTATTAACACAGCTCACGTATTCCAGAATGTGATACGGCCATGTTTCGTGGCCTTCTCTTCGATCGCCGGTTGGCATAGAAACCTCACATTTCCTCTCTGAAGGCATCTTGCCATGGTCGGCTGAATCTCCTTAAAATTCTTGCGCATCGTTCATGGGAAGCAGATCGCCGGACTCTCCTCCGTTTGTATTCCATCCTAGTGTTGTCCAAGTTGGATTATGAAGACCAAGTCTATTCTGTAGCTTCTCCTACCCTTCTTTTTAAGTTAGAAAGAAGGCGAATGTTCCTTCCTTAGCTGATACTCGTGATGTTCATTGGTTTCGTTACTTTGTCCGCTCTCATGACCTCCGTGTTCCGTCTGCGTATTGGTTGGTCTCAGACGTTAGTAAAAGCCCATTATTTGTTCGACGCCCCTGCTTACTCTGACCGTTTTTTCTTCATCTTCACTCACTCCGGTCTTCTCTCCAGTTGCCTCCCTTGTATGTTCATTTGACGTCAGCCTTTTCCCTTGCCCCTTGGGAGGTTCCGACAGTTCGTGTTTGCTCTTCCCTACTGCTGTGCGCCAAAGCTCTCCTACCTACGAGTACTTCTCCCTCTCTTTTTCTTGATCTCTTCCGGTCGCATGCTCATGCCGTTGCTCTTTATACAGATTTTTCTAAATCTTCTGACGACGTTGGGTTCGCAGCGGTGTTCCCAGACGATGTTCTCTGGGGTCATTTGTTAGACTCGGCTAGTATTTATACTGCCGAGTTGTATGCCATCCTCATAGCGCTTCTCCGTATTAATGAATTCAGTGGCTTTGTAGCACTTTGTAAAGGTTTTAGACTGCCTACGAACAAAGTCCTCAAAGTGACACTTGCTTAGTTTAAATTTTTGCCTACATTTGGTAGGAATGCACTGATATGCTCCGAGTGCAGCTGCTTTCACAACGTCGTAATTAGCGAAGTTGTCATCACCCAAGCCAGCTGTAAACCCTTGCCATATAACGCTGTAGACACATCTCTCAGGCAAACCTCCACACCCATGTTGACAACCATCTTCTTGCTTGGTACTCATCCACCACTCGCTGGTATGCCTCAGTACTGTCGATTCACAAATATCCTCCTGCTCCCATTCAACGATAAGCCGTAGAGATCTTCATAAGACACTCCATATGTGTCCCGTAAAATGGCCGTTAATAGCACATCTTCATTTGTCGGTAGAACCGCTCCCTGCAGCAAAACAACACAAACAGTGTTCACTCGTCGCCGGTACGTTGCAGCCATCTTGGCTGAAAATGAAAGTTCCCAAAGCAACCGCTAGGGAGGAGCCCACACGTCCGCTCACCACCAGAGCTGGACGCGGAATACAACAAATTAAAGGTTGACTCGAGTAACATGGTGTACCAGACTGAGGTTTCTGCTTTACGGGAGCTATTAATCGCCGATCCTCGCTTCTGTTCCTTCGAAATGCAAGAGGGCAAACTCCTCAGGAACCGGACCAACAGCCATTTGGGGAAAAGGGTGGTGAATCGGATTTGTATCGGGGAGAGGGGAGGAGTCAGCTTTGTTAGCGCTCGAGTTCGCTAAACTCAACCTTAAGACCGCCAGGGGGGAGCAAAGAGTTTGACAGAGAGGAGAGGAGGCAGTTTTAGCATACTGTGGTTGACAATTTCAGTTTTCAGAAATCTGTGTCGCTAGTACCTAGGTTTTCTGATTCTGAGCCTGAAAACTTTTTCGAGTCTTTTGAAAATTAGGCTCGAGCTTTGTGATGGTCATTTGAACATTGGGCTGCACTCGTGTCTACAGCGTTATATGGCAAGGGTTTACAGCTGGCTTGGGTGATGACAACTTCGCTAATTACGACGTTGTGAAAGCAGCTGCACTCGGAGCATATCAGTGCATTCCTACCAAATGTAGGCAAAAATTTAAACTAAGCAAGTGTCACTTTGAGGACTTTGTTCGTAGGCAGTCTAAAACCTTTACAAAGTGCTACAAAGCCACTGAATTCATTAATACGGAGAAGCGCTATGAGGATGGCATACAACTCGGCAGTATAAATACTAGCCGAGTCTAACAAATGACCCCAGACAACATCGTCTGGGAACACCGCTGCGAACCCAACGTCGTCAGAAGATTTAGAAAAATCTGTATAAAGAGCAACGGCATGAGCATGCGACCGGAAGAGATCAAGAAAAAGAGAGGGAGAAGTACTCGTAGGTAGGAGAGCTTTGGCGCACAGCAGTAGGGAAGAGCAAACACGAACTGTCGGAACCTCCCAAGGGGCAAGGGAAAAGGCTGACGTCAAATGAACATACAAGGGAGGCAACTGGAGAGAAGACCGGAGTGAGTGAAGATGAAGAAAAAACGGTCAGAGTAAGCAGGGGCGTCGAACAAATAATGGGCTTTTACTAACGTCTGAGACCAACCAATACGCAGACGGAACACGGAGGTCATGAGAGCGGACAAAGTAACGAAACCAATGAACATCACGAGTATCAGCTAAGGAAGGAACATTCGCCTTCTTTCTAACTTAAAAAGAAGGGTAGGAGAAGCTACAGAATAGACTTGGTCTTCATAATCCAACTTGGACAACACTAGGATGGAATACAAACGGAGGAGAGTCCGGCGATCTGCTTCCCATGAACGATGCGCAAGAATTTTAAGGAGATTCAGCCGACCATGGCAAGATGCCTTCAGAGAGGAAATGTGAGGTTTCTATGCCAACCGGCGATCGAAGAAGGCCACGAAACATGGCCGTATCACATTCTGGAATACGTGAGCTGTGTTAATACAATGGAATATATGGGACAAGGGGACGTCTAATGAAGGCAATTAAATGGGTTTTCGTACTAGAAAATTTAAATCCATGAGAAGTGACCCAATGAGAAACCCGGTCAATCGCATCCTGAAGGGAGGCCGCTACCAGACGAAAGTCAGCACCTGCGTTAGCTATATCGAAGTCATCCACATAAAGTGACGACCAAAGGTAGATCATTCATAGCCAAGAGTAAAGGGTAGTGTTAAGGACACAACTTTGTAGGACACTCTCGGCCAGACAAGTCTGAAGAAGTGAGGCGCCAACACGGACACGGAAATGTCTGTCAGATAAGAAGCAGTAAGGAAAGTTGGCAGATTACCGCAGAGGCTTAAGGAGTGGCCTTGGGCTAAAATGTTATACCTCCAAGTGTGTCATATGCCTTCTTAAGATAAAAAAGATTGCTAGGACGGAGTATTTGTTAGCAAAGACATTTCGCACATACGTATCTAAGTAGAGCCAGGGTCCAAAGTAGAGCGGCCCTTGCAAAAGTCATATTGGCGAGGAGAAAGACTATTGTGAGTCTCCAAATACCGTATCAGACGTCTATTTACCAATCTTTCCATTACCTTGCAGACTATATTGGTCAGAGCAATGGGACGATAGTGAGAGGTATAAAGCCCTGAGGTGCCTGGTTTGCGAAATGTTAGTACAATGGCAGATTTCCATTGTTGAGAGAGAACCCCTCGCGTCCAAATAAGATTGAAAAGACGCAATAGGACTGTTAAGGCTGTAGAATGCAGATGTTGTAGCATACTGATATGAATATCAGACCCAGCTGCCGATGACTGGCAAGCGGAACGCGTGGACTTTAATTCTAGGAGAGTGAAAGGTACGTTATACGGCTCCATTCCATTAGAGGAGAAATCAACGGGCAATTGCTCCTTGGTAGACTTAAACGCAAGAAATGAGAGACAAAGGTGAAGCCCTTGGGAGACACAGACAAGATAATTCCCGATTTCCGTGGAAACTTTAAGCAGTTCCACAGCACTAACACCAGCAACCCACAAAACTGGAGCTGGGTTCGGAGTGTACTTGCCACAAAACTTCCGTACCTTCTTCCAAACCGCACTTGTAGCGGAAGAACGACGTCTGCCTCCAAGCCAGCATGGTGCAAGAAACAAGAATCCCGAACCCGATACCTGTTACAACTACCGCAAGTCTGGTCACATGAAGACCACTTACCACAAGTCTGGTCACATGAAGACCACTTACCACAAGTCTGGTCACATGAAGACCACTTACCGCAAGTCTGGTCACATGAAGACCACTTAACAAATTCACATGAAACCACTACCACAAGTCTGAGTGCATGAAGACCACTTACTCCCAAAGTCTGTCACATAAGACCATTCCCAAAGTCTGGTCACATGAAGACCACTTACCGCAAGTCTGGTCACATGAAGACCACTTACTCAAGACTTAAGCCAATTGTAGATGAATGGTTCAGAGAACCGACAAGTTGATAAATTAGACACATATGCAACAAGATACCCAAGTGTTGCATATGTGTCTAATTTATCAACTTAAGCCAATTTTTCTCCATATTTTTTTTTTTGCTGTTTAAATATGATATTTTCTTCATATTTTTCTTAATTTTATTACTCAATTTCCAGTCCTTTATTCTTTCTCTTTCTGACCCTTTTCTATATCTTCTCTTCCTCCCATTATCTTGCTCACTGACTTCCCTTCTTCCCTCAGTCTCCTTTTACTCTAACCCACTTCTCCTCCCTCACTTGCTCCACCTCTAAATAAATGAATGTCAATGAATAAACAGAAAGATATACTGGATGGTTGAACAGTGGTCACAAATTAACAAATCCAGTGCTCCACCGCTTCGACTTCAGCTCTTCTACTATAGAGGATTCACAAACAGTACTTCTACTCAGGTTTTCCGTCAGAGGCACCATCTGTAACCCTGGGTTATATAAAGGTGTTCAGTTGGTTTACAGTTGGTGCCTTTGACGAAAACATGTACAGAAGTGCTGTTTCTGGAATCCTCTTATAAAGCCCTGTAGTCGAGGCAGTAGAGCACTGGCCTGTCAGTGTTATAACGGAGAGGAGACAAATGGATTCTCGTACAGGATAATATATATATATATATATATATATATATATATATATATATATATATATATATATATATATATATATATATATATGCAAAAGATCACAGTAAACAGGTGATATCAAAATATGCAAGAAAACCACTATGAAAAATAGAAGATTCCAAGCGGGTTTCGTGACTACTCACATTATCAAGGAACTATAACAGGAAACATGACAAGAAGGGCTTATATAAGGGCGAGACTACACCTCAGTCACATCACACTAACAAAGACAACACCTCACAGTAGCGTAACATCGCACGACTCTGTGAAGAGGAAAATAAGAAAGGACCTGAAACTCTTCTCAAGAATTAAGATTAGTCCAATTTATCATTAAATTCTTCCCAAATTTTATTAATTATAAATGAATCCAATTTATATAAACCAAAAGAAATATTCATATTATTTTCAAAACTGCTTTTAATGAAACATGATTCTATTATATTCTCTCAACCATAGGGCTTGCTTGATACAACCTTCTCAGCATTTTGAAAATCAATAGGATGGTTAAAATCTCTCACATGAATAAATAGAGCATTAGAATCTTGTCCAGTTCTAATGCTATATTTATGTTGTTTTAATCTTAGTTCAAGAACCTTTTACCAGTTTTGACCATAATTTAAACTTTATCGCATATTTTAGTCTTTTAGGAATCTTATAGACACATCCGTCAGCATTTTGGGGAATTTTTATCAAAAGTCTTTTACTGTATCAAGATTTTTAAATACAACTTTGATATTAAAATTCTTAAGAAAGGAAGGCATATCAACCAAGTTTTCATGGTAAGGAAGAACCAACATATTTTGGTTG
>WNWK01050428.1:0-12840 GCA_009830355.1 Cherax destructor | reverse complement strand
TATGGGATTAACCCAATTGGTCTGAGTTTTGTATTGCTTTACTGCCCCCTTGTGGAGCGGGGCTATGTCTGTTGTTTTTAGTAACTGCGGACGACCTCAGTGTCCATGCTCCCTCTCCATAGGATGTTAAAAGCACGTGATAGGGGTTTCTTATAGTTCTTGATGAACACGGAGTTCCATGAGTCTTGGCCTGGAGGGAGTGCATGGGCATGTCATTTATTGCCTTTTCGAAGTCATTTGGCGTCGTGGTGATGTCAGATAGGCATGCGTCTGCCAAGGTCTGTGGCACTCTCATAAAAAATTCATTTAGGTCTTCGATTTTCAGTCTGGTTAGCGGCTAGCTAAAAACTGAGTCATACTGGGACTTAAGTAACTCACTCATTTCCTTGCTGTCATCTGTGTAGGACCCATCCCGTTTAAGTAGGCCCAATACTGGTTGTTGTTCTCGACTTTGATTTTGCATAAGAAAAGAAATACTTTGGGTTTCTTTCAATTTCATTTAGCTTTTAGTTCTTCCCGCGTTTCTTGATTCCTGTAAGATTCCTTTAGTTTTAATTCGATGTTTGCTATTTCTCTGACTAGTGTCTCCCTACGTATTTCAGAGATATTGGCCTCCTGTAGCCGCTCCGTTATTCTTTGCCTTCGCCTGTATAGGGAGCTCCTCTCTCTTTCTAGTTTGCATCTTCTCCTCCTTTTCCTTAAGGGAATTTGCCTTGAGCAAACCTCAAGTACCACAGAGTTAATTTGGTCTAGACATAGGTTAGGATCCGTGATGCTTAGGCAATCTTCCCAGTTTATATAATTTAGGACTTGGTTTACTTGGTCCCACCTTATGTTTTTGTTATTGAAGTTGAATTTGGAGAAAGCCCCCTCACGGCTGATCACATTTTGTTGATCTGGGCTCCCGCATGCATGTCTGGACCTCTATTATGTTGTGATCTGAGTATATTGTTTTGCTATGATGACATTTCGTATCAGATCATCATTGTTGGTGAAGATGAGGTCCAGCGTATTCTCTAATCTTGTGGGCTCCACTATATGCTGGTTTAAGGTGAACTTGGTGCAGAGATTTAAAAGTTCATGCATGAGTGAATTTTCATCTGAGCTGCCTCCTGGTGTTATCTCTGCTACCACATTGTTTGCAATGTTCCTCCATTTTAGGTGCCTGAGGTTGAAATCCCCCAGTAGCAAGATGTTGGGGGCAGGAGCTGGAAGATTTTCCAGACAGTGGTCAATTTTCAGAAGCTGTTCCTTGAATTGTTATTACTATTAATAATAATTAATATTTACTCCAGTACATGTACAAGGTACACAGACCATAGCTGACATCAATGACATACTACTATATAGAAAGTCCCTTGTTATGCTGAGCATTTCCCACAAATTAGGTCAGTGTTGTCCCAGGATGCGACCCACACCAGTCCACTAACACCCAGGTACCCATTATACTGATGGGTGAACATAGACAACCGGTGTAAGGAAATACGTCCGATGTTTCAAGCCCTTCGCCGGGAATTGAACCCGGACCCTCAGCGTGTGAAGCGAGAACTTTTGCCACCAGGCGCATACCTCCACTCGCAGCCAAGACGTCCTATTTCTACTGCCACATTAATGTGAGAAGAAAATGAGAATCAATTTAAAGCTGTAGGTCCTTCATAATGTCATCCCCATCATCATGAAATCAGTTGCTGATCAACCAGGCTCTGATGTATACGTTAGACGGGATCAACCAGCATCCTGGTTGATCCCGTCATCCACCTGGAGGCCAGGTCTGGGAGCGGGTCGCGGGAGCGTTGATTCTGGGAACACTCTTCTGGTAGACTCAAAACAGAGTTAGAAAGTTGAACGGCTGTGTGTCTACGTCTCAGAAATAATCAGGGTTGATCACTGCTGCAGCTACGGTGGATATTTCTCAGGCCCTCTGCTGTTGCAACCTGAACCTTGAGAGGTACAGGAACATTACCGAGTCTTGGCATGTTCGTCCTCCACTCAAACTTCACTGGTTCCAGGTCTGTTTGTACCTTGTCCAGCGCAGCCCTTCTTGTATGCTGGCCTAAAGGTTAACCCTCTTCGCATTTTATTGAGTTCCTCGGCAGGTCAGTGGTAAAGTGTTAAGTTATGACAAATGACATGTACCGTAATGTCCTGTACTTGAGAGCCAAACTTTGTAGTGGCACTGACATTGTTTAAAGAAAATGGCATTACAGTTTTATAATTTTAACTACCAATAACAATGTACACTTGTATCATGCATCGAAATAAAAATATTATTATTATTATTATATTATTATAATAGTCTTACCATCTTATGAGCAAGAGATTGTAAGAAATTACTACAATGGATAGATTACAATTTTTTTCATGTAACATTGCTTCGATCAGGAAGCGTTTGCCTGACTTACATCACATTAGTGCAACCAAGAATATTGATGTCATCTGTTTGTAGGAAGGTAGACTACGAATTAGAGTACCTTCCCTGAAGTTCCCCGGATATGCAGCATATAACTTAAGGTCAACTAACTACTGTGTGATTTATGTTAGAAAGAACTGAAAAATAGTGCATCTGTGTGTGTGTTCCAGCTCTGTTCTCTATCCCACCATGAACGGGACCATCAACACAGTAATATTCTAAACAAGAGAGCGCTAGCTATTGGAAAAGTGTCACCATTGGTACTATTTCCCTTGTTTTGAAAGTTTTCATTATCCACCCCATCATATTCCTGGCTGTTCCTTTCGTTTCATTTGATACAATAACTCTTTGGGGTTCATTTTTTTCATTTCTAAGCACTTGGAGCTTAACACCTTGGAACGTCATGTTCTCTGGAAACCCCTGTTTATATCTTCTGGTAATTTTTCAGTGTCTTCTACTGAGGTGACTTTCATGTTTTTTTGGTGTCATCTGCAAATGATACACAACTGAGAAGAATGTATTTATCTATATCTGCTATGAGGATAAGAAATAGTAGAGGCACCAGGACCGTGCCTTGGGGCACTCAGATTTTTACCTCGTTGATGCTGGATCTTGCTCCGTTTGCCTTATATCTGTCAGAAAGTTGAAAACCCATCTGCCTACCTTCCTCATTATGCCTATAACCCTCATTTTGTTTGCAATATTCCCATGATCGCATTATAATATTCTCAGAACTGTCCCTGATAACCCTTTGTTGGCACTGTATAAATTTATTTACATCGAGAGTGTTCTTCGTATTTCCTGGACCAATAACCTCATGTGACTATTTCTAAGACGCACCAGTCTCCTTACCTAGTTATCTTTGAAAGTCTGATACTTCATAGTGTGTACTACAGAATCAGACACCAACTTTTCCCTCATCTCTGTGTTTTCATGAAAGGAAAAAGTGTGTAGGATTGTTTTTCACCTTTCTCAGTGCATGCACTTCTAGTTTCACCACATTTCTTGATCTAAAAATCTGCATTTGATGTCGCAAACAGAACTGTTATGCCACATGAACAAATCAAAATGAATATTGGTGGTAACCTACTCGGTTGGATAATAGGATATTTGTCATATAGAGTATCCTTTGTCCTCTACCAAGACTTTAGAAGTGAGTTTAATGTTCCTAGGTCGCTATAAGCTATGCTGATGACATGATCTATACAACAGGGGGTAAGATGAGTGCCAGTCTTAACAAGGGTCTCCAAACTTCACTATGAGGGCCATATCATATATTTTACACATTTTCGCGGACCAAAGATAAAATCCAGGCCAGGTGACTGTGAAACAGAAACCTGAAACTGTTTTACATGATGGTAGGATTGCTGGTGTCTTTTTTCTGTCTCATAAACACGCTGGATAACAGGTATATCTAGCTACTTCTACTTACACTTTAGGTCACACTACACTGGCATACACATGCATATATATACATACACACATCTAGGTTTTTCTTCTTTTTCTTAATAGCTCTTGTTCCTTTTATTTTCTCTATTGTCCATGGGGAAGTGGAAAAGAATCTTTCCTCCGTAAGCCATGCGTGTCGTATGAGGCGACTAAGATGCCAGGAGCAATGGGCTAGTAACCCCTTCTCCTGTACAAATCTACTAAAAACGAGAAGAAGAAAACTTTATAAAATTGGGTTGTCTGAATGTGCGTGGATGTAGTGCGGATGATAAGAAAAGAGATGATTGCCGATGTTATGAATGAAAAGAAGTTGGATGTCTGGCCTAATGCGAAACAAAGCTGAAGGGGTAGGCGAGTTTCAGTGGGGAGAAATAAATGGGATTAAGTCAGAGTATCTAGAGAGTTAGAGCTAAGGAAGGGGTAGCAATAATGTTGAAGGATCAGTTATGGAAGGAAAAGAGGGAATATAAATGTGTAAATTCAAGGATTATGTGGATTAAAATAAGGGTCGGATGCGAAAAGTGGGTCATAATAAGCGTTATGCACCTGGAGAAGAGAGGGTGTAGAGGAGAGAGAGATTTTGGGAGATGTTAGGAATGTATAGGAACTTTTGAACCAAATGAGAGAGTAATTGTGGTAGGGGACCTAAATGCTAAAGTGGGAGAAACATGCAGAGAGGGTGTAGTAGGTAAGTTTGGGGTGCCAGGTGTAAATGATAATGGGAGCCCTTTGATTGAACTTTGTATAGAAAGGGTTTAGTTATAGGTAATACATATTTTAAGAAAAAGAGGATAAATAAGTATACAAGATATGATGTAGGGCGTAATGACAGTAGTTTGTTGGACTATGTATTGGTAGATAAAAGACTGTTGAGTAGACTTCAGGATGTACATGTTTATAGAGGGGCTACAGATATATCAGATCACTTTTAGTTATAGCTACAGTGGGAGTAAAAGGTAGATGGGATACAAGGAAAATAGAATCAGTAAGAAAGAGGTGAAGGTTTATAAACTAAAAGAGGAGGCAGTTAGGGTAAGATATAAACAACTATTGGAGGATAGATGGGCTAGTGAGAGTGTAGGCAATGGGGTCGAAAATGTATGGGGTGATTTAAAAATGTAGTGTTAGAGTGTTCAGCAGAAGTTTGTGGTTACAGGCGAGTGGGTGGGAGGAAGAGGAGCGATTGGTGGAATGATGATGTAAAGAGAGTAGTAAGGAGAACAAGTTAGCATATGAGAGGTTTTACAAAGTAGAAGTGATGCAAGGAGGGAAGAGTATATGGAGAGAAAAAGAGGTTAAAGAGTGGTGAAGCAATGTAAAAGAGAGCAGATGAGAGTGGGTGAGATGTTATCAGCAAATTTTGTTGAAAATAAGAAAAAGTTTTGGAATAGATTAATAAGTTGAGGAAGCCTAGAGAACAAATGGATTTGACAGTTAAAAATAGGAGAGGAGAGTTATTAAATGGAGAGTTAGAGGTATCGGGAAGATGGAGAGAATATTTTGAGGATTTGTTAAATGTTGATGAAGACAGGGAAGCTGTGATTTCGTGTGTAGGCAAGGAGGAATAACATCTTGTAGGAGTGTGGAAGAGCCAGTTGTGGGTGTAGGGAAGTTCGTGAGGCAGTGGGTAGAATGAAAGGGTAAGGCAGCTGGGATTGATGGGATAAAGATAGAAATGTTAAAAGCAGGTGGGGATATAATTTTGGAGTGGTTGGTGCTATTATTTAATAAATGTATGGAAGAGGGTAAGGTACCTAGGGATTGGCAGAGAGCGTGTATTGTTCCTTTGTATAAAGGCAAAGGGGACAAAAGAGAGTGCAAAATTATAGGGGAATAAGTCTGTTGAGTGTACCTGGTAAAGTGTATGGTAGAGTTATTATTGAAAGAATTAAGAGTAAAACAGAAAGCAGGATAGCAGATGAACAAGGGGCTTTAGGAAAGGTAGGGGTGTGTAGACCAAGTGTTTACAGTGAAACATATAGGTGAACAGTATTTGGATAAGGGTAAAGATGTTTTTGTGGCATTTATGGATTTGGAAAGGCGTATGATAGGGTAGATAGGGGGCAATGTGGCAGATGTTGCAGGTGTATGGAATAGGAGGAAGGTTACTGAAAGCAGTGAAGAGTTTTTATGAGGATAGTGAGGCTCAGGTTAGAGTGTGTAGGAGGAAGGGGACTATTTCCAGTAAAAGTGGGCCTTAGACAAGGATGTGTGATGTCACCGTGGTTGTTCAATATATTTATAGATGGGGTTGTAAGAGAAGTGAATGCGAGGGTCTTGGCAAGAGGTGTTGGGCTAAAAGATAAAGAAGCAAATACAAAGTGGGAGTTGTCACAGTTGCTTTTTGCTGATGACACTGTGCTTTTGGGAGATTCTGAAGAGAAGCTACAGAGGTTGGTGGATGAATTTGGTAGGGTGTGTAAAGAAGAAAATTGAAAGTGAATATAGGAAAGAATAAGGTGATGAGGATAACAAAAAGAATAGGTGACGAAAGATTGGATATCAGATTGGAGGGAGAGAGTATGGAGGAGGTGAATGTATTCAGATATTTGGGAGTGGACATGTCGCGGATGGGTCTATGAAGGATGAGGTGAATCATAGAATTGATGAGGGAAAAGGGTGAGTGGAGCACTTCGAGTCTGTGGAGACAAAGAACCTTGTCCATGGAAGTAAAGAGGGGAATGTATGAGAGTATAGTTATACCAACGCTCTTATATGGGTGTGAAGCATGGGTGATGAATGTTGCAACGAGGAGAAGGCTGGAGGCAGTGGAGATGTCATGTCTGAGGTCAATGTGTGGTGTGAATATAATGCAGAGAATTGAGTTTGGAAATTAGGAGGAGGTGGGGATTACCAAAACGATTGTCCAGAGAGCTGAGGAGGGTTGTTGAGGTGGTTTGGACATGTATAGAGAATGGAACGAGACAGAGTGACTTCTGGAGTGTATAAATCTGTAGTGGAGGGAAGGCGGGTAGGGGTCGGCCTAGTAAAGGTTGGAGGGAGGGGTAAAGGAAGTTTTGTGTGCGAGGGGCTTGGATTTCCAGCAAGCATGTGTGAGCGTATTTGATAGGAGTGAATGGAGGCATATGGTTTTTAATACTTGACGTGCTGTTGGAGTGTGAGCAAAGTAACATTTATGAAGGGATTCAGGGAAACCGGCAGGCCGGACTTGAGTTCTGGAGATGGGAAGTACAGTGCCGGCACTCTGAAGGAGGGGTGTAAATGTTGCAGTTTTATAACTGTAGTGTAAAGCACCCTTCTGGCAAGACAGTGATGGAGTGAATGATGATGAAAGTTTTTCTTTTTCGGGCCACCCTGCCTTGGTGGGAATCGGCCGATGTGTTAATAAAAATAAAATAAAAAAAAGAATGAATAAAATTCAAATAAGTTTTATTTGGATCCTTCTTGTAATCAAGAAACAAGACCGTGTTTACACCGATACATTATATATAATAAGTATAAATGTCAGTTACTGAATTGCAGATGAGAAAAGATGATTAATTTGCACAGGATTAATGGAAATGATGTAACTTTTTTTTAATTTCAACATATTGCTTGAGGAGCCAATTATTAGAATGGATTTCAAATGATCATCAGATAAATGTGTGCGATATTTGGAATTGACATTCTCCATTTTGGAAAATGTTTGTTCACGATGGTACGTTGTACCAAAATCTGTTACGAATCCACAAGCAAATCGCTTTAAATTTGGAAACTGGTCAGGCTGTAATATTGATAAAATCTGATCATATTTCCTCCTTTCTACTTTTCTTTCCGCATGTCATCTAATAATTTCTTAATTTGAAACTGATTTGGGAGTGTTTCAACACTTCAGTCAAATAAATTTTGAAACAGCTTTATTTCATCTGTTTCTCCATCAAGATAAGAAAATAAACCATACCACGGGTGGGGTTAGAAGCCGCGTTCGAACCCCACCCGTGGTATGGTTTGTTTACAATCGTGTCATTACGATTTCGTGAGTCAAGATAAGAAAATCGTTTCTGAAATTGTTTCTGCAAGTTATTAATGATTACTGTTGCAAATGAAGATGGCAATTCTGCTTCAATTTCTTCGTCAAATATATCACAAGGGAAGTGAAGCAAGTTAGAAACTTTGACCTGTCCGTCAAATAACATCTGTTTCGCCCTGACACGCGTGAATAGATCACAAATCAAATTTGTTTCACCTTGCAACTTCAGATTCAATCGATTCATTTGGCTTGTCATGCCTGCAAAAAATGCAAATTTGCAAAGCCAGTCAGCGTTTGATAAAAGTGGTTCAGGTCAATTCTTCTCTGTGAGAAATAAATCAGTTTATTTTCTGGGCTGAAAGAACCGTGATAGAACCTTTCCACAACTAAGCCATCAACTACTGTATAATAAGGCAAGTCAGAATCAGTTTCTTTCAGAAAATCACGAAACTGGCGATGATTAAACCAGTGATATCGAATGAAATTCACTGTTGAAACAACAAGTTTCAGGACGCAAGACATATCCACATTTTCCGCACAGTGGAACGCAAGAACCTGGGCTTTGAGAATCCACCATCCTCACAAAGTATTGTGATTTGTCCAACCAAACCTTTCTTCACCCCAGACATGTTCTTTCCTCCATGCATTGCACTTTATTCCACTCCAGGTTATATTCTAGTATAGTTTCTTGCAATTCTTAGAAGATGTCTTCTCTGGTTCCTGTGCTGTGTATTGATGCTAATTCTTGTGTGGCATTAAGTTCATTGTGGACGCCACGGATGAATACCAGGAGTTGTGATGTGTCACATCAACGCCACGGATGAATACCAGGACTTGTGATGTGTCACATCAACGCCACGGATGAATACCAGGAGTTGTGATGTGTCACATCATTGTGGACGCCACGGATGAATACGAGTTGTGATGATGTGTCACTCATATCATTGTGGACGCCACGGATGAATACCAGGACTTGTGATGTGTCACTCACATCATTCGATTCATCAAGTTCGAGAGAATAAAACTGAAAATTTCGTGCTTTGTCTGCATCTTGATGAAATATATTGCTTCCTATCTCCTCAGTTCTACGAAGATAGTATTTGGCGCAACACTTGAGGATTTTGAACAGATTTGCTTTTTCTGGTCACCACTCTGCCACTGCTTCCATCATACACTCTTTGATCTGATCTCCATTGATGAATGGTTTTCCTCTTTTAGGTAACGCATAAGCTACTTCGTAACTGGCCCTGGTTAAAGCCATAAGCTACTTCGTAAAGGGCCCTGGTTAAAGCCATAAGCTACTTCGTAAAGGGCCCTGGTTAAAGCCATAAGCTACTTCGTAACTGGCCCTGGTTAAAGCCATAAACTACTTCGTAACTGGCCCTGGTTAAAGCCATAAGCTACTTCGTAACTGGCCCTGGTTAAAGCCATAAACTACTTCGTAACTGGCCCTGGTTAAAGCCATAAGCTACTTCGTAACTGGCCCTGGTTAAAGCCATAAACTACTTCGTAACTGGCCCTGGTTAAAGCCATAAACTACTTCGTAACTGGCCCTGGTTAAAGCCATAAGCTACTTCGTAACTGGCCCTGGTTAAAGCCATAAGCTAATTCGTAACTGGCCCTGGTTAAAGCCATAAACTACTTCGTAACTGGCCCTGGTTAAAGCCATAAACTACTTCGTAACTGGCCCTGGTTAAAGCCATAAGCTACTTCGTAACTGGCCCTGGTTAAAGCCATAAGCTACTTCGTAACTGGCCCTGGTTAAAGCCATAAGCTACTTCGTAACTGGCCCTGGTTAAAGCCATAAACTACTTCGTAACTGGCCCTGGTTAAAGCCATAAACTACTTCGTAACTGGCCCTGGTTAAAGCCATAAGCTACTTCGTAACTGGCCCTGGTTAAAGCCATAAGCTACTTCGTAACTGGCCCTGGTTAAAGCCATAAGCCACTTCGTAACTGGCCCTGGTTAAAGCCATAAGCTACTTCGTAAATGGCCCTGGTTAAAGCCATAAACTACTTCGTAAATGGCCCTGGTTAAAGCCATAAACTACTTCGTAAATGGCCCTGGTTAAAGCCATAAGCTACTTCGTAAATGGCCCTGGTTAAAGCCATAAGCTACTTCGTAACTGGCCCTGGTTAAAGCCATAAGCTACTTCGTAAATGGCCCTGGTTAAAGCCATAAGCTACTTCGTAACTGGCCCTGGTTAAAGCCATAAGCTACTTCGTAACTGGCCCTGGTTAAAGCCATAAGCTACTTCGTAACTGGCCCTGGTTAAAGCCATAAGCTACTTCGTAACTGGCCCTGGTTAAAGCCATAAGCTACTTCGTAACTGGCCCTGGTTAAAGCCATAAGCTACTTCGTAACTGGCCTGGTTAAAGCCATAAGCTACTTCGTAACTGGCCCTGGTTAAAGCCATAAGCTACTTCGTAACTGGCCTGGTTAAAGCCATAAGCTACTTCGTAACTGGCCCTGGTTAAAGCCATAAGCTACTTCGTAACTGGCCCTGGTTAAAGCCATAAGCTACTTCGTAACTGGCCCTGGTTAAAGCCATAAGCTACTTCGTAACTGGCCCTGGTTAAAGCCATAAGCTACTTCGTAACTGGCCCTGGTTAAAGACATAAGCTACTTCGTAACTGGCCCTGGTTAAAGCCATAAGCTACTTCGTAACTGGCCCTGGTTAAAGCCATAAACTACTTCTGTAACTGGCCCTGGTTAAAACCATAAACTACTTCGTAACTGGCCCTGGTTAAAGCCATAAGCTACTTCGTAACTGGCCCTGGTTAAAGCCATAAGCTACTTCGTAACTGGCCCTGGTTAAAGCCATAAACTACTTCGTAACTGGCCCTGGTTAAAGCCATAAACTACTTCGTAACTGGCCCTGGTTAAAGCCATAAACACTTCGTAACTGGCCTTGGTTAAAGCCATAAGCTACTTCGTAACTGGCCCTGGTTAAGCCATAAGCACTTCGTAACTGGCCCTGGTTAAAGCTATAAGCTACTTCGTAACTGGCCCTGGTTAAAGCCATAAGCTACTTCGTAACTGGCCCTGGTTAAAGCCATAAGCTACTTCGTAACTGGCCCTGGTTAAAGCCATAAGCTACTTCGTAACTGGCCCTGGTTAAAGCCATAAGCCACTTCGTAACTGGCCCTGGTTAAAGCCATAAGTACTTCGTAAATGGCCCTGGTTAAAGCCATAAGCTACTTCTAACTGGCCCTGGTTAAAGCCATAAGTACTTCGTAACTGGCCCTGGTTAAAGCCATAAGCTACTTAGTAACTGGCCCTGGTTAAAGCCATAAGCTACTTCGTAACTGGCCCTGGTTAAAGCCATAAGCTACTTCGTAACTGGCCCTGGTTAAAGCCATAAGCTACTTCGTAACTGGCCCTGGTTAAAGCCATAAGCTACTTCGTAACTGGCCCTGGTTAAAGCCATAAGCTACTTCGTAACTGGCCCTGGTTAAAGCCATAAGCTACTTCGTAACTGGCCCTGGTTAAAGCCATAAGCTACTTCGTAACTGGCCCTGGTTAAAGCCATAAGCTACTTCGTAACTGGCCCTGGTTAAAGCCATAAGCTACTTCGTAACTGGCCCTGGTTAAAGCCATAAGCTACTTCGTAACTGGCCCTGGTTAAAGCCATAAGCTACTTCGTAACTGGCCCTGGTTAAAGCCATAAGCTACTTTGTAACTGGCCCTGGTTAAAGCCTCATGTTCTGCTCTCTTCTGCGTAAACAAAAAAAACTTGTTGGGAAATCAACCTACGTTGCAATAATTCAAAAGTTTCCGAACGCTGTGTTCCTGTTAATTAGGAACAACTTTGTTTATGTTTGGTCTCATAGTGCCGAGGTACGTACACTGTACTCCTGCAACACTGCAACAGTTTAGTGGCATACGACACAAGACTTTATAACCTGCTTGTGTAAACAAGTATTTTACGCTCCATTGTTCACTAAACAAGCGGCACTCTGCACTATTCTTTCCCTTCCATAACTAAAGGGCATATCTCAAAAATGAAAAGATTAGAAATAAAGTTTGACATAAAATCCTTAACTTTAAGTGTGTGAAAAAATATAATTATAGTAAGTTGTATAACTTGCACATGTGTATCACTGCACAAGGTGTATCACTGTACAAGGTGTATCACTGCACAAGGTGTATCACTGTACAAGGTGTATCACTGACAAGGTGTATCACTGTACAAGGTGTATCACTGACAAGTGTATCACTGTACAAGGTGTATCACTGCACAAGTGTATCACTGCACAAGGTGTATCACTGCACAAGGTGTATCACTGCACAAGGTGTATCACTGCACAAGGTGTATCACTGCACAAGTGTATCACTGTACAAGGTGTATCACTGTACAAGGTGTATCACTGCCCAAGGTGTATCACTGTACAAAGTGTATCACTGTACAAGGTTATCACTGTACAAGGTGTATCACTGCACACGGTGTATCACTGCACAAGGTGTATCACTGCACAAGGTGTATCACTGTACAAGCTGTATCACTGCACAAGGTGTATCACTGCACAAGGTGTATCACTGCACAAGGTGTATCACTGCACAAGGTGTATCACTGCACAAGGTGTTCACTGCACAAGTTGTGTCACTGTACAAGCTGTATCACTGTACAAGGTGTATCACTGTACAAGGTGTATCACTGCACAAGTTGTATCACTGCACAAGTTGTGTCACTGTACAAGGTGTATCACTGTACAAGGTGTATCACTGCACAAGGTGTATCACTGCACAAGTTGTGTCACTGTACAAGCTGTATCACTGTACAAGGTGTATCACTGCACAAGGTGTATCACTGCACAAGGTGTATCACTGCACAAGGTTTATCACTGTACAAGGTGTATCACTGTACAAGGTGTATCACTGTACAAGCTGTATCACTGTACAAGGTGTATCACTGTACAAGGTGTATCACTGCACAAGGTGTATCACTGCACAAGTTGTGTCACTGTACAAGCTGTATCACTGTACAAGGTGTATCACTGTACAAGGTTTA